>VYZR01008212.1:0-22574 GCA_013400675.1 Oxylabes madagascariensis
AAAAAAAAAAAAGAAAATATGAAGCTTTTTTGGGTACAGGAACAAATCTTCTGGACCTCTTATCTGCTTTTTATTTATTCTTTGTAGATAAAGTATGGTGGGGGGGGCAGGGGGTGTAATTAGAACCCTCATTTTGGGCACACAGGAGAAAGCGAGGTGAGGAATTTCTCCTGCTAGGAGAAAACATCAGTTCAGGAAGGGAAGGCATAGGAGAAAATACCCTTCTCCATGCCACCTGACCCCTCCTCATGGAATCTGAAAGATATTCTTCTTCCAAGGCTCCAAGTCAATAGATGCAAGAACATAATGACCAGATGCCCTTAATGAGGAATAAAATATATTCACTGGTTTTGCTGTCACTAATACCACAAGCCCTTCATGCTTTGGTGTCCTCTCCCTCCCTCTGCCACTGCTTATCTTAAAGTGTAACTAAGGTCACCTTTATTAAAGACTGTTTCTGCCTATTTCTAGTTGGACAATCAGAATTCAGCTACTGCATTAAAAGATCCCACTGCTGCTGTTTGTTCTGTTCCTAGAGCCACAGACAGGCCAAACAGAATGACCCAGACAGAGGGAGAGAGGACCACAAATATCTCCAAAGCAGAGGTGAGGGCAGGTACTCCAGGATGGCACAGGTACCTCACACTGCACGTGGCTCTATCACTAAACCAGGCAAATGATTGTTAACTATGGATCTTAGCCTGTTTTTTAAAGTATTTTACATGCTTATTGATTTGTAAGGCAGCCTGACTGGAAATTGTGCTGACCTTGGAAAGGCTGAGAAGGCAGAAATCTTTATATTTTTACCAAATGAGCTGCAATAGCTCCAGGTGCATTCCATGAACCTGGGAGAGCCCCTGCAGCCTTGGATCACGCTGGGAATACAACCCCAAACTCACCATCCCAGAACTGCAGTGTCCAGGTGCTGGGGCTTTGGGAGGGATGAACAAATGATACATCCAGGGAGAGGCAAAAAGTGTTTAGTGGTGGAGAAGGGAAGGTGGAGAAAGAAGTGTTCCTTCTTAAGAAGGAGGTTTTTACTTCCGTTGGCTTGATTAAAGGTCAAGGCTCAGATATGAGAGTTCAAAAGCACTCAAAAGACTGCAAAATTAGGGGTGAGAAATGCAAAAAATTCCAAACAAGTGCTGGTAGCACTTTTGTACCCTGAATCATCTCATATATTCTGTCAAAAAAAGTATTTATTGAAAGATGAAAAGGAGTTTTAAAATAGATTATTGAGACTATTTTTGCAGCCTGTGCCCATAAGTCCCTGTTCTCCAGTGAGTGCCAAGTCTGAGGGCTCAAAGAGAGAGAAAAAAAAAAGTGAATTAATAAATTCAGCTTTGCTTTTGTGAGTAAGGTACCCCTCTCAACCCCATGCTGATAAACCCTTTCTGCCTCTCTCTCGCATGTTCCCCCTCTCCTTCAGTTTTAATTTGAGTTTTTCCCACCTCATATGTAGCATATGCAGAGTCCACGATGGTGCTGGGAATAAAGGTTTCATTAGCACTCATTTGGGATGCAGCAGAACTCCCTCCTGATTTAACAACATGCAAGTGAGGGAGCCATTCCAAGTACCTCCCGCTGAAACATTTATAATGCAGCCAGCGCTCTCCCACTTCGCCTTTCACTCCCATCCACTCTCCACCCACACATGCTGCCTGCCCCATTGCAAACTCAATTTTCTGTGGTTCCTAAGGCCTGAATAAACAGACCACAGCTATCTAAATGTGCATGCAGTCCCTGTGTCTTCATGGAGATTAATATAATTTTAAATCCTCTGCTTTGGTGGGGTTTTGGTGAGGGGCTGGGAAAAAACAACTAGAATGACTCTACTTAAAAAAAAAAATTGATAACCTCCATCTTTATTTAAATGCCCTTTCAAATTATTGGGGGCTTGGCTTTTTTTTCTCATAGAAATCCTGTTGAAAGCTCTCGCAAGAATTTAGTTAACATTTTCTCTTTAAATATCACACACATTCTGAGGAATCTGTATATTAGAAAAACTTTCCCCTCCAAAAAAGCTGAAAAACAGCACTTTAGCAAGATGCAATTGTGTGTCTTTACTTTGCTGGCCATGGAAATAAGAAGGAAATGTGTATTTATTTTAGCTAATGGGTAAGTAAAACACTCAGGATCATGTCTTTGAATGGATCTGTCATTTTAAAGTTAGGTACTATACATAGTCCCTAATGGTACTGGGGGAAACTGTTCTGGTATGAAAAGCTATTAGGAAGAGGAGGAAAGTTTTGGGTGGAATGCAGTGTTAATGAGAGCTCATTATGTTATTGCAAATTTTGACATAGTGCATGTTTTTCTTACAGCCTCAGCTGTAAGCCTCCCGCAGCGAGGCAAGCCTTAGTTCTCTAAAAAGGTAAAATAAAATTATGCTTCACCTCTGCCTACAAAAAAAAAAAAAAAAAAAAAAAAAAAAAAAAANCCTCCCCCCCTCCCCAAAAAAAAAAAAAAAAAAAAAAAAAAAAAAAAAAAAAAAGCATAATAAAAGGATCCATAATTTAGATCCCTCTTACCTGAAACTGCCCTAATTACTTAAGATAAAGCAATTTATGACTTCTAAAAGATATGACTGGCAAAACAAAGAATATTTAATATCTGCCACCATAACAGAACAGTGAGGAATTGCCTTTCAGGGAAGATGGATCTGCCACTCCCTGGCTCCAGCCCTCTGGCACGGCTTTGCCAACAGAAGCCACGAGCCTCATTTGTTCAGTGTTTGCTTTGCAGCTTTACCTACTGCAGGAAACACGAGACCATTACTTCTCTGATTTCCAAACTAACAGTGATTTAAGAATGGAAGCTATTTTTATTAGTCAGAGACAGTTTCTTAATGACATGATTCATAGAGGTTATTTTGGAAGGGTAGAAAAATGCACACAGACCTCTGTGTGTGGAGACACTGCCCCTGAGGAGTTCTGTAGTCACAGATTCTCCAAGAAGATGGGCCCTTCTCACCAATTCAGTTATAATTTGAAGCATCTTAAATAAAAAGGGTGAGTTTTTCTTATTCTTCTTAACTTTTCCAGTATTAAACAGCATTGGAGCAATCCAGACTTTCTGTTCCATTCAAGTGACTGCCTGAATTTGCCGCATGAAAATGCAGCAAAATTGTGAACAAAATAAAAATGATACTGAGATGACATTGCCTGATCTACATTTTTATCTATTGTGAGCCCTCATGGAAAATCAAATTAGAAATATAATAATAAGAAAAAAATGAGTGCAATAAACCCTACAAGCAACCAAAAAAAAGGTGGTGTCCCACCCAAGACATGTCTTTGAATGAGACTGGGCTTCTCTCTTCACTTTCCGGAAAAATATTTTAGACTTTTTTGAGAAGAATACACAACATTTCTGCATCTGCTGGATGACTAAAGGAAACTGTTCCATTATTACAGCAGGAGCATCACAGTGACACTGTCAAGACTGTATGAAATCTGATAAAAATTCTATTCTTCCCTGTCTTACAGCTGGACCAGAAATGAGATCAAATCTGAATCCCAGCTTACAATAGGATTTTTCTGCCTATTTGTATTCTCTAGCATATTTTACAGTCTTTTCCCACCAGAAAATTAGAAGTGATTTAGTCCATTTCTCTTCTCTTTCAATACTCAATTTAAGGCATTCTTGTGTGCATAACTCCAGCACGAGTTTGTTTTGAAAACTTAAATTCACCACCCTGTACATTCTAAATTTAGTCTAATTACTGTTGCTGTTGAGCAGATAATGCCCAACGCAGAAAAGTGCCAGAGCAGCTCTGCATGTGCCTCTGTGCTGTGCAGAGGTGAACCCAGCAGCAGAAAGAAGTCTAGCCACACAGATTCCAGAGCAGAATCACAAACACATTTCCTGCTTTATCTGTGTTTAGAATGCAGCCTCTCTGCTGCAATGCACTGACAAAACATGCACAGCTGAAAAAAAAGCTGGGAAATTCATTCTGGTTTTTATAGGGTCTAAAACAGAAGGGGTCTAATTCTCACTGGTCTTTTTGGACAACACCTAAATCAATAAAGAATGGCAATAAGAGCAATCCATACTTGTTCTCAGCAGCCTTTACTCCTACTGTTTATTTCTTGTGCCCTTCACCAAGAAAAGAAATTTTTTTTTTGCTTGTAAAGTTCTGTTTGTATTGCAACTGCTATTGACATTTCCTAAACTGAAATTCCTTCCTTCCTTCCTTCCTTCCTTCCTTCCTTCCTTCCTTCCCTCCTTCCTTCCTTCCTTCCTTCCTTCCTTCCTCCCTCCCTCCCTCCCTCCCTCCCTAAATTGAAATCATCCCCTTGGGATTCAGATGATGACCCAGCTCAGTGTCCCCTCTGGACACAGAGTTTTTCCACACAGATGTAGGAATTGCTGGTGCAACCAAGAACAATCAAACCCCCAAATCAAACCCAAGAGAAGTCCGCACAAAATAGTTTGAATAAATGAGTTTTCAGAATTTTGAACAAGAATTGCCCTGTTAGGACTCTCTCCAAAGTGGTGTCACTGGGTTGGCACCGAGCTGTTCCCTTCAGTGGTTCTGCCAGGCCTGGAGAGGCAGCAGGAATTCCAGCCCTGGTGCTCTGAACAGCAGGCATGCTGCTCCCACAGAAACAGAGACTGCTTGGGTAGAACACAAGCCCCACCAAAGCAAAAAGCTCCACTGCACTCCCCCTCCCTCAGGGACAGAAAACACATGGGACAGTTGTAACTCACAATGCTTAAATCACTCCTGAAGGCACTTGTAAAAAGCCTCTCTTAAACCAGAGTAATTCCCTGATCCTGCTCCTTTTTTTCCTCCAACACAGCAAAAACAACTCATTTAGAAATGGAATATAAAGTTTAGCACAATTACACTAAGCTCATGCCGTGCTGGAAAAATAAGAACCCAATGTTTTCTCAAAGGGTCAGCGAATTCCAGGTCAAACAAAGACATGCAAAGCCACAAGAGGTACCCAAGGTCTGGTGCCACCAGAAGCAGAAACACGAGGCCTCCAATACCTCAAACCTTATATTCTGTTAAAGGAAGATAAATTAATTTGAAGGAAATGTCTTGATTATGTTTCTGCACAAACACAGCAAAGTTCTTATTTGCACAGCCTAAAGTATACACTAGCACACATTCACTTAAATAAACATTACCTTTTAGCACAATTTTTCTTCATTTCTATGTTTTTCCCATGAATAAGCAGAGATGACAACAAAATAAGTGACTAATTTGACTTCAAGCCCATTTGCTTTGATGATAAAATACAGTGTTGTAGGTATTAGCCAGTTTCACGTATGGCTAATATATTTTTAAAATATATTTTTAAAATATCTCAGATGTACTTTGTCTAACTCTGAAAGCTGCTCACTATTTCTACGTAGCAGTTTACAAATAATCAAACTATATTTTGGATGATGTAGAGTAAATCTAAAGCTCTTGGGCGTTTTAGGCTGAGTTTTATTTATAGCCCTGCAGGCTGGGAGAGATGAGGGTGGTAGCCCTGTTCTGCCCATCCATCACATGTCAGGGCAGCTTTGGGAACATTCCCTGGCACTGGAGGAAAACCCAGGTGTGAGCTGCCATCCTGCAGGGATGCAGGGCAGCACAGCCATGCCCTGCCCTCATTCCTGGCACCAGTTCCCTGCATTCAGCTCCCCATCTCCACATTAATAACCAAGACTCCCCTGATGAGGAGGTTTTAAAGGAACTCCCACATACTGATGCGTGCTACAGAAATTCAGCCCAAAAATTCAAAGCATGGAGAGGAACAAAAGGTGCCAAACTATAATGAAAACAATATATAAATCAGCAAAGTTTCTGCTGCTAAACTCAGATTGTACTCTGATTTATGTCAAGCTTCAAAATAATGTCTACAAACATGGGATTATTGAAAATCACGAATTATTTGGGTTGGGAGGGACCCTAAAGACTTTCTCATTCCACCCCTGCCACGGGCAGGGACAACTTCCACTGTCCCAGGCTGCTCCAAGCCCCAATGTCCAACCTGGCCTTGGGCACTGCCAGGGATCCAGGGGCAGCCACAGCTGCTCTGGGCACCCTGTGCCAGGGCCTGCCCACCCTGCCAGGGAACAATTCCTGCCCAATATCCCATCTAGCCCTACTCTCTTTCCCTATTCCATGGGAGCCAGAAATCCTCATTCACATTGGAGCAGATGAGAGGAAAACCCAGTCGAGGAGTACCCCTTGTATTTTGCCCACACAATTAACATGAACTAATCCTTACGGTGTGGGCTGGACATTCACTGACTCAGATCCAGAAAATTGTGCATTTGCTCAAACTGTAGAAGTCAATCCCAGCTCCAGTGAACATTAACATGATGCATGACATGCAAAATAAATGATGTGTTCTACCAACACAGTCAGTGTTATTATGCTTTGTCTGTACCAAAAGCTTCAAACACAGCCTTCCCTCATTTGTATTGCGTGCAGGCAGGGCATTGTGTTAAAGAGTTCTTGACTTAGCGATTAAAAGTGAGCTAGAGAGGAATGCAGAAATTTCTTCTGCAGAGAATTCTGGGTTTCTAAATACCTTAATATGCCTTTATTTCCTGCAGAGAGAAACCGCAGGAATGTGTGCAAAATACTGGCATGTTTCTGAAAGCAGAAACTCCCTAAATTTCATACCAGAAAGATATAGATGAGTGTTGCATTGGCATGGCTCAGGGTTTTGTCATAAACTCACATTTTCACTTTCCCTATGGGCATCCTCTGGGCAACCTGGGGTTTGTCTTAATCATTAAAGAGATGATTTGTAGATTGCATCCCCTTCTCTCTCACACGTCTAGTCTGATCTCAGAACAAATTTATCAGCAGGAAACTCCCATGTCACACTGTATTCATCAAATAAATACAATTATTCACACTGGAAACATGAATCTGTATTGAAATATCACCAGCTAAAGATCACTATTTCTTTCTTTTCACTGCAAGGGGTAGATTTCTTGGGATAGAGGAAGATGAAGAAAAAAAATTATTCCAGGGTACTTCTAGAGTGGTAGCTCTAGATTTCATAGAATCATAATCATAGAATTGTTTGGGTGGGAAGGGTCCTTAAAGCTCATCGCTGTCCCCCCTCTACCATGGGCAAGGACACCTTCCTGCCATGGGCAGGGACACCTTCCACTGTCCCAGGCTGCTCCAAGCCCC
Organism: Oxylabes madagascariensis; assembly: GCA_013400675.1. Classification (NCBI taxonomy): domain Eukaryota; kingdom Metazoa; phylum Chordata; class Aves; order Passeriformes; family Timaliidae; genus Oxylabes; species Oxylabes madagascariensis. Next base: position 7,154 of record VYZR01008212.1, read on the forward strand.
AATGTCCAACCTGGCCTTGGACACTGCCAGGGATCCAGGGGCAGCCACAGCTTCTCTGGGCACCCTGTGCCAGGACCTGCCCACCCTGCCAGGGAACAATTCCTGCCCAATATCCCATCTAACCCCGCCCTCTGGCACTGGGAGCCATTCCTAGTGTCCTGGCATTCCAGGCCTTTGTAAATAGTCTCTCTCAGATTTCTTTAGGCAGATGTGTCATGGGATTCTGTCCTGCCCAGCTGATAGAGAGGAAAACCTCAGGCCATGGCAATGAAACAGCACAGAGCAGAAACTAAAACTGGCTCCAGAAGAGCCTAACCCAAGTTTTCAGAAAAAAATCCTAATCCTGAACCCCCACATTTCTAACAGAAAACTGAATAAATTTTAAAAAAGTAATAGTTTGGACATTTCCATAAAGACACCACCTGTTTACAAGGCACAAGGAGGACAGTGACACAGGGATTGCTCTGCAGAAGGCCTCGGCAATGAGACCTCACTCAAATGGGCAGGTAAATCCAATTGTGAGTTATTACCATTGGTGTCACACCCCCACTGGAAAGCCTTGGTTCCAGCACTATCAGAAAGGTAAAGGTGTCCTTAATCTGTCAATCAGAATGGAGAAAATTTTCCCAGCTGCATTTCTTCAAAGTGTGCCAAAACCCCTCTTGCCCCAGACAGATTTTAGGTCATGTTTGGCACCCGCCGAACACCCAGAGCTGATTTCCAGCCCCAGTTACACCAGTCCTTCCCAGTTTGTGTCCAGTCCAGGAAATGACACCCTCAATCCCACTAAAAATACAGCAGTCCAAACTGTTGACCCCCTGGTGACCAGGCTTTGGTCACCCGACGGATCCCTCCCCAAGGGGAGGACGTTGACAGGGCCTGGACACTTCTCACCTTCCAAAGGATGTTTCAGGCTCACAAACCCAGCCTGCCACAGCAAGCTCGGGGTAGTTCAAACCATTCCACCAGGCTGAGCGTTTTATATCAGTTTTATAAATGTCTTAAGGGATAGAAGAATATATTCCATGAGCTAGAGATTCACTGAATATGCTATGATGGTATATAGTGCACTTAGGCCCAGACTAAAATAAAAGAGCTATAATTGGTCTCTTGTCCATATTTAAGGTAAAATAAGTGCCTGGATTTCCAGAAGTGCAGAGCTCAGATCACTCAGAGTGAATTTGGAAAGTGCTGAGCAGTTTTGAAAATGAGGAGAAACATTTTTTTCAACCTAAATGTGAATAAAATCAAACCCGAGGATATTTGTTTTTCACTTCTCTTCTGCTTTTGCACTCATACACAGGAAAAAGTCTTCTGTTTCCTGCCTCCATCCCTCTTTTTACCAATTCTTTTCCTAGTGGAAACTGAATATCAATATGAATCAGCCTCCCAAACCCATAAGTGGAGTAAAAATCTGTAACTACACTAAGGGAGTTCACTCTTTTCTACCTAAAATACAGCTTGGATTTTGCTGGAAAAAAAAGTCATGATAAAAGCAGGGTACTCGTATGAAGTATACATATCCAGTAGTTATAGTTCAAAATTTAATTACTCAGTTTTCCATTGGGAAGCACATCCTATTCTCCCTGCCTCTATGTTTGCTATTTACTGCTAAAGGAAAAGATTAATACCTGCAATAAAGAATCAATAACATTATAGTTGCAGCATATTTTCACTCTGAATTTAGACCAACATGGTTCACCAAGGAGTCTGACGGGCTGCTTCCAATCCTCTGAGGTGGGAATTCTAGAAACTTCAGTTTGCAATTAATAATTTCAGCTGAACAGGCACAATAAGTGAGAACTCCACAGCTTTTGAAACTTGCCTGACTATAATGACTTTATAATTGTTGGAAATAAAGATTTGTCTACATGGCAGATGAATCTGCAGCATTGCTGTGTTTCACAAACTGTCAACATGTTTTATATAATCTCCTAAGGACCTTTAAATGCACAGCTTGAGGGGGAAAGATGCAGCTCCCCAAGCTGTCTGTGCTCAGAGCACATTCCCCCCTCCTTTCCAACTGAAGATGAAAATCAGAGCAGAAATTTCCCTTCACCACTTTTCAGAGCATGAATCTTAGTCTTACAGTATTTATCAGAACTGCCCCCAGTTATCAAGTCCTGTAAAAATCCTCCACGAGCAAAAGAACACAGTGACCAATATATATTCTTTTTGGGAGACAGACTATCATGGACACCAGAGTTGGGCTCCATGGCTATGCTCACTGCAGGCACAGGAGCACCTGGCACCACCTCACCCCTCCAATCCTGGTCAGACCAGGCACATCTCTCCCACTAAATCTTGAATTTGAAATGTTATATAAGCCCATTAATTTTACATTTTCTTCAGCATCTCCTCTGGCGAGGTCTATGTGTTTGCTTACAAAACCTTCATGCTCATATTTAAATTGAATTAAGAATGTAAATTACACACGCATCTTGCTGGTTAGAAACACACAGGTTCTTATTCCCTGACAGGACTTCCCTTAAGAGTGTGGAACAGAACATTTAAAGTACCCCAGGAATTCAATAGGGAATGAAAATTGCATTGGATTGAAGTGAAAGGCCACTTTAAATGACACAGAATACTTAAACCACATTATTTCACATCTGTAACCGCAGCAACTTAACATCAAACTGATTGGAATTTCCAGGTTTTGTCCCACAGAAAATTATCATTTTTCAGCCCCTCCCCAATGGTATAAGAAGGTTAAATATCAAGTAATTATGGAATAAAATATTAATAATGAAGTATCAGTTCTAGTATGGAATCAGATGTTCTAAAATCACTGACCCAAGGGCACTGCCCTGAACTCCAGGGGTCTGGATTTGCTTTGGTCACAGACCTGGGAATGTTTTTCCAAGCTCATGTAGCACCAAGGATTAGTCAGGTAATAAAGGCAGGCAAATCCTGTGCGGTGTTGGACAATTACAGATCTTGCAGCATGAAGAGTTTCAAAAGAACACACAAATGTTGTATGGCCCTGAAGCAAACTTGTAATTGCGTGTTTTTTCACTAAAGCTCAAGATACATATAATTACCTTTAAACATTTGGAAATCCAAAGTGACAAGCATTGTTCAATACAGACTAACAAGCATATACTGCTCTCTTAAAAACCATACTTTTACCATTATAAAGAATTATCCCAAATTACAATAAGAACATCACAGATATTATGCTTGGGAAATCATTAGAACTGTTCAAGCATCTTGATTATTATAAAATAACCAGTAATGATCCTGATACTTGGAGGTCTTGGTCTAATTAAACGATTGTATTTAATAAGTAAGAGAAATTTGTGTTGTAAGAGTACAAATATATATGTAAAACCTATATTTGTTCCAATTGAACTACTTATTTAACAACTAAATATTCACAGGTTGAAGCTATTTGCTCCAAAAGTCTAAATATATTTAATTTGTGAGTGATTTAAACACCTTTTCTGCTCAGTATGGTTGTCGATCTCTACCTGTAGATTGCAAATAAAAATGTATTGATCTATAATTACTTTATTAAGGTTGCTAATATTTAAGTGGGATTTGGGTTTAAAATGTGAGGTAGGATTTTGAGGGGGGTTGAAGGGGAGAAGAGGAAGAACAGTTATACAAAGACAACTGATAAAACAATATTAAATTAAATACAAAATTCACTGGTTATAAGTGAACTCCACCAAGCTCAGAGTTGCAGTTTGGGCATTCAGAAGTCCAGGAGCTTATCTAGGCTTATCAGAAACAGCTAAATCCTCTGGGTCTGCAGAACTGAGCTGAAATCTTGCAAGAGAGCTCTGCTTCTGCTTAGAAACACTTCACAGACATTATTTCATTGCATTTCAATGTTTTAATTATCACTCTGATTGGGACTCAGTAGGCTTATGAAAATGAAAAGAAAAATGAGAATGCTGTTTTTAAAAGATTCCTTTGTCAAAGTTCAAATTATCTAAAAAAAAAAAAAACAAACAAAACAAACCACCCCCCAAAAAATCAACCCACTCGCAATTTTGAGATTGGATCTGGGAGAAAATGCAGGGGTTTGTTTTCTTTGTTGGATTTTCTAGCTCCATTTATTATCCAGATCTAGTCAAACTAATGAACCATGGAAATGGATATTAATTTTAGAACTCACCTAGCATTGCTCTGGGATCTGCTGGAAATGTCATCAATAATAGAGAACATATCTAGCGTGAAGGCAGCTTGTCAACAAGATGACTGAGTCCTGCACTCTTAAATTGGTTATTTTAGCTCACATAAGTTCTTATTGACTTGGAAACATCTGAAACAATCCTCCTAGACACAGTCATGAGCTTTGGCAAGTTCTGAAGCCAAGATAAACTATTGAGCCACATATTTCCAAAGGTCAATATTATTTATCTCCTTCAAGAGAGGAGCCAGTGGATGAGCAGGAGCCTGCAGAAATGGGTGTCCTGGACATAGGAACACAAGCTACCAAAGAAGACAAATTTTTATTTGCCACAGCCAACATTTTGAACAGAAATTTTAGTTGCTATTTGTTAATGCTCCACTTTGTTACTGAGGGGATTTCTCTGGGATAAACTGGGCTTCGCAACCAGAGCATCAGCTTTTAGAGCAGACTGCCTTTGAAAGCCCAGAGCTCTGCTGAGGCAGAGCCACTGCTCTGCCCCGCTCCATCAGGCTCTGCAGGAGGGACCTTGTCCTAAGGTGACTTTATGATGCTTGTATCCCCAATTGTCTGNTGCCCCTTCCCTCTCCCTGCCAGCACTGCCTCTTGCAAGAGTTTTCTGTCTAGAGACACATCCTGGTATTGCTGGAAGATGCAAAGCCCCGCCGGTGCTCTCTTGTTTTGAAGCTCTTTCATCAGGCCCTGTTGCTGCTTTCTTTCTCCTAAAAGCTCCTCACTTGGCTTTGCTTCCCCATGAGCAACAATGCACAGCTCTAGTACCCACCTTGCCTTTCCCCTCTTCTCCCCACAAAAAGAAAGCACAAACATTGTGTGTTCATGGTGAGATTTCATTTAGCAGCTGCCTCAACACTCTCTGAAGCCAATAGAAAGTTTCCATCAAGCTTGGCACACTTTGTTGGTTTTTTAAATTTATTCTGCAGCACAACAGAGTTTTACAGGGAATGGCGGAATATTCACTTTTGTTATCAGTCTTTTTAAAGACACAGCAAAGATTGAGGTGTAACCATTAATTCCTAAATCTGACATATTCTGTAATCTCTTGTGCAGTTCGTTATCTACACACAAGAGTGCCACTGCAAATTTTTGTCTCTCACCTGCCACTAGCTTTAACTGGCTTCATGCAAATGCCTTCAGGTGTCCGAACAAGTGAATGAACCTCAGGAATGTCCTGTCTCACACTTGGTCAGTGGAAGCCTGGTGGAAGAAACCAGTCCACTCAAAACACTCTTAACGCTCCCAAAACAAAAAGAACTTTTTTACTGCCAGATTCCACCAACTTCTCTTGGGGTTATCACAGAATCCCAGAATAGCTTGGATTGGAAGGCACCTTAAAGCTCATCTCATTCCACCATGGCCTTCAGTACTTCCAGGGATGCAGCTTCTTTGGGAAATGTGTCCCAGTATTCTAGAGAAGAGAAGCAAAATTAAAAGAATTTTTAGACTCAAGGGGATAGTTTTGGGGAGCAGTCCTACCATGAATATCTTGGTAGTCAGTACCCCAAACACCAATCCCACACTACAAAACCCAGGGCTGACTTCAGACCACAGCACTGAGTACTACGGTCAGAAAGTTCTGACACTCCACTTTTCAATACAGGAGGAACCACTGAACTGACTCTGTGCTTATGTGCAGGTGCTGAAATGTTCCCTCTTTCAGCACTTTTCTGGCAATGAAGCTCAGCCAGGACTCTGAGGTCACTCTGGCATGCAAAAATAATTCACATAAAATTATCGTTACCCATTTGAAGGAAGACAAGTGATTGTACAGAACTATGCTTTCCGTAGAAATCCAAAAGGCACAGAATATGGCCTGAAATGTCCAACTCTGAGTGACTCATTCCCAATCCTATTCCATTTTCAAGACACTGCTTATATATTAGGCTGAAAAGTCAAATCTAGTGGACTTTTGGGCTATGAAGATTTACAAACAGCACATTAATATCAGGTGTAGATTTCTTTTTCATTATTAAAAGACAGCATTTGCAGTGATGTAAGTGACATTAGATATTTACTTTCCAAGTCACAGCCAGGTGGTGTTTTCCCCCATGTGAGGTAATTGTGAGANTCCAAGGCCAGGTTGGACACTGGGGCTTGGAGCCCCATGGGACAGTGGAAGGTCCCTGGGCATGGCAGGGGTGGCACTGGATGGGCTTTGAGGTCCCAACCCAAACCATTGATTGTGGTTCTGTGATGCCACTCAAAAGCCCAAGCACTGAAAGCCACACTTTGTCTATCAAACAGAGCCCTGCAGGTGTGAGCAGGCACAGGACTGGACAGCAGCCCAGTGAAGGCTGCCCTGGAGATACTTTCTGTAGGAGTGGAGGTAATCCTGCTTCGATATTAACTTCATCTTTGGCCTTTCTGAAGCAGACACTCGGATTGCTTTGCCAGGCTAAATTTTTTTACAGTTAATGTCTTCACAGGAGGAATACAGTTCCAGAAGTATCAAGCTGAAACCACCAAATAGATTTCACACTGGGCTGGACCACCAATTAGATAGAAACTTCAGTCCCATGGCACAAATTTAGTGCTTTATTCATTCTCCTGTATCTATCTGTTATCGGCAAGGAGAGACTGAAGAAGAAATGGAGAGAAAGCAAAATCCTGCAGTTTAATGCAAAGTCTTAATCTCTCAGATATGGGAGTTGAAAAGAAGCTGAAATAAGTGACTGAAATGTGGTCAGTCACTTTACTGCAGCCCTCACTGGACAGCAGGGTGACCAGAAACTCCTTTTCCCTCCGAGGATTACATAACTGGAGACACATGAAGAATGAATTAGTGTCTTCTCAGGGGAGAATGGGCTACAGGGCATGGCTCAGGCCCACTGAAGAGACATTGTGGGCAAAACTGAACTTTGAAAGGGTTGTTAGGCAGAAAATCAATCTTGTTTTTACCTTGTCTTAACAAAGACCTTGTGAAAGAATAAGCAAAATCGGTTTAGTTTGAAACTTCCTTGCCTGGAAGGAGAAGCAGGTCAGAGAAGAAGCAACAGGAAAGAAGTGCAGCTTTCAGGCTGGAGAGAGAATAACCCCTGTGCAGAGCCAATGACACCTCACTATTAATATTCAAAGCTCTATTAAAGGCCTAAGATTCCAATAAAAAATCCAGGGTCCCAATTCTGCACCTATTGCTCCTGCTCTGCTACAGAAACAGCCTGAATATTCTTCTGGCTGGGAGTGTGAAATTATTTCACACGCTGGAGTGAAGCTTTGTGCACTGATAACCAATCAATGGAACTCCCAGGATGGCCCCAAAGTATCCTTCAGATACCCGGGATGCTCAGCTCTTGATGAACGTCCTGAATTATACATGGAAGCAAATGGAAACACATCCCAGTCCTGCAGCTGGTGCACTGAATCCACATCAAACCAGCCCCACCAAGCACAGTGGCAGCCTTATTTTGCACTGAGTGAACTCCAAGTACATTTCCATGTCGAGAGCAGCAAGGTAATTGGACTTGTGCTAACGAAGCCATAGATCCACATGCAGAGGGGGAGATTTAATGGAGGAACGTGTAATTACCTTGCTGCATGCAAATGATGGCACATTTTCCCCCAGGCTACTGCTGCTGGCTATCTAATCTCAGCCACAGGGCAGATACATAAATCCCACTGTTCCTGTTCCCCAGACTGTCTGGGAGAGGCGTGTAACCTTTTTTCCACTCCCTTAGCACAGCTTTTGTCCAAATAAATCTAGTCCAATGGTTAGAGTCAGCACAGAGTTTAACATGCAAACATCTCTTCATCTGAAATTTATTCCGACTCCTACCCAACACTTCAATCCCTCCACCCCCAAAAGAGTTTATTGCCCTCCCCATCTGGCTCTGGAAGCACAAATCAAACTGATTCGTATGAAATGAAAAAAGTTTTCAGTGATTTCTCAGCACCATAAGGAACCCTGGAAACCACAGTCCTTCTGGATGGCAGGAATATGTGTTTGTCACCCAGAGAGGGATCTGGGTATCCGTTCTTCTTGAGAAGCTGCATCCATGTATTTATGCAATCCCTTCTGAGATCACCAGGAATAACGGCAAACCAGAGTGTGAGCATGGTTTAATACATGGCAATCCATACATTTAATCTGAGGAGACAGTGAACCTCCTCTGCTTCTTTTCTTGCTCTGGATGCATTTACTCTGCATCTCACACTCTCCACTTGTCACACTCTATCAATATTAACACTCAGTCTCCCTCCTAGGATTCCGAGTTCAGACTTGAAGATGCTCTTTGGAGTAACATCCTCACACATAAAAGTGTTGTTCTTCAGCTGCAGGAGCATTCTGCTATGTTTCAGTTCCTCTCACATGATTTAACCAAAAGCATCTCAACTTTTTCACTTCTAAAAAACCCCATTTTTCCACCATGTTTCTGCCTGGCTGCCTGCAGGCTGCTCCTACCTCTGAGGTGAAGCATCATGGTAGAACATCACACAACAATAAACTCCCAGTTCCCTGCAAGAAAAAAAATCTTCCTTCAAAGCACTCCTCACTCACCTCTACCTCTAGCCATTTAAATCCTCACCTGTAGGCCAGTCAAGATGTGGATTAGGAATTTCCAGCCTGATGGAGTCCCTAATGCTCTTCAGTCTTTGTGGTCTGGGCATTAATTGAATCCTCAACTGCCACTGAGCATGGAAAAGGCAAAACTGCTGGGAGCTGACAGTGTTTTCCCCAAATTTTGTAAGACAAAGTTATTTATTTTCTTCAGAACATATCCTGAAGACACATTCCTTGAGCCCTTCCTTGTAAGTTAACCACCAGGAGAAGTTTAACACATAAATATTTGGCTGTGGAAGAACACAGGAATTGCCACATATTTGGTCCCCTGGCCTTCAAAAAAATTAAATCATGGTTGTTGTTACGAATTGCAGCATTGTATTTACGAGGGGATATTGATCTCAATTTTCTCTCCTTCACATTGAAATAATGCAATTGCTTACTTCACTGTGGGAAATCAGAGGACTTTAAATCCTTTTGAAGAATAGCTGTGAAGTCTTCAGTTTTACATAGTATTAATCAGATCTGAAGGCAAGTGACAGGAAGTCAATAGTGAAATTTTAAAGTGAGGAGGGAAAAGCCAAAAGCCTCAGATTCTCTTCTGGAGCATCAGCGATACATTTGCACCCAGGTTCTGGACAGGAGTGGAGCAAAAAAGCCAATGGGAATGCACAAATATCATTTCCCATGGGTCCACCTGGAGTAAGTCCCTGCAGGAAGACAAGGAAAATCAGTGTTTCTGATGACAGCCTGATAGGAAATAGCTCAGGGGCATTTCATGCCCTGCTCAGAGCCTGGAGGAGGGGAACTACAGTAAGGGAATTATGGCTGTGGAAGTTTCTAATGGAAGAAAGGCAGGGCAGAGATCTGCTGGTTCACAGATCCATGTGGGCTCGGAGACTTTAATCCTCGAATTCCAGAAGGGGCTGTTTCTTACAAACCTTGGTGTGCTCCATATCTGCCCAGCTTCTCAGAGCTCCACAGGTGACACAATCCTATAAAGATGCACAGAAGAAAGACATCCTTATCACCTAACCCAGTGAGGCTTTGTGTCAGTAGATAGGAAATGTACCAAATTTATTACTGCCATTACCATTTTCACATTGCATTAGCAAACAGCGCTGGCAAGGAGCAGAAAACTACATGGAATTCATTACAACCGTCTGGGTTTGGAATACTGGGAAGTGGAAATAATAATGGATCCTGCAAATAAGGGAGCAAAATTTGCTGCCCGAGACCCACAGACGCCTCAAATAGGGCAAGCAGGACAGCTGAAATTCTTAGAGACGTTCAACTATCATGAAGATCATGAGTCAGCTTTGAATTTTCAAATCAGAAACAAAACTCCAAAGATTTTTTCCCTGTGATTTGTAGCAGCTGCAGTGGAGGTTTCTCATGCCCTTTAACTGATTTTCGGGGAAAGAATGAGCATATGTGCTCTGATAGAGCTCTGATGGTGCTGAGAGGGCCGCAGCACCATCAAGAGCTGACGCTGCAGAACACTTCCCATCATTTATTTAAAGTGGTCTGAAAAATCTTTTGAAAGCATATTCCATTCTCAGAGCTCCAGCTGTGAAGATACTTATCACAGTACACACTATGCATGTTCCTTTGGTCAACTGCTTCCCACACATCCTTGGAACCATTCCTGCTCCTCTTCAGTGTTTACAGCCTTGAGATTTTTGCAGATTGTTATCACATCCATTAAGCTACACAACACAGAACTGCAGGCAAGAAAAACACTGAGCTGACCTTTCAGGGCTGCCTGTGGCCTCTGGAACGACACAAAACCCACACAGAGACAGGGGAGTCAAAAAGTTAAAGGGAAAGAGGGACGGGGTAACAACAGTTTAGATAACTGAACTGCACACTGAAAAGAGCCCTGTAAGACAGAGTCATTAATTTCCCGTGTATGGGGAAAGAGCAGAGAGAATCAGTATCAAGTCAAGAACCAAGACTGGAGTTTATGAATAAGGCATTCTTTTTGATGCAAACACAGCAGCCAAACACCAGACCAATTGGGTAATTAGGTTTTATAGCCTTACTTGCTCACCCATACTGGATTTACACACACATCTCAAACTAATTATGTTAATAAAGCACAGTAACAAATTTCTATAGAAAAGAAATTTTCTGAGCACTCTCACAAGAATTTTTAAGAGTGAAGATTTGCTGCCCTTTCAGTCCTGCAAGCCCAAGTGGCAGAGACCCTGTACTTGGGGAAACTCTGGACACAGCTTCTTTTGTGCAGCATAAAATCCTAACAAATAGGGCTGGAAGGGGCTCAGTAAGACAGCAACATCATTCTCCTACCCAGAGCAGGACCAACAATACCCACATAGTCCATGACAAAGATTTGCCTCATTCCCTCTGAAAATCCCTGGTGCTGGATGTTGCCCAAGCCCAAGGCAATCTCTTCCAGTCCTTCCCCTCTTTGCCATTTGGGTGTCTTTGCTAACATCTAATCTGGTGTTGGGTTGCAATTCATGAATGTCTATTGCTTCTTTTTTTAATCAAGATCAGAGCAGATCCCTCCTTTCCTCGCTGCAACACCTTTAATAAACACGAGCACTGTGAATATCCACAACAGCACAATCCAGGGGGGACACTGGCAGGAAATATTGATGCCACCTTCTTGTGTGCTGAGAGAACGTGTGTTTGGGGACAGGCAGAAAGAAACCTGTTTCAGCAAAAACTCTGCTGCTGTTGAATTTTGTATTTCTCCAAGCATGGGGAGATGGCAGAAAATTCCATAGCAGAACAGATCAAGCACTCATCAGACCTCACAAAACACTCAGAATAAAACCTAGCAGAAAAAATACTGAACTAGTTATTAAAACAGAATATGTCAATAGGGGCGCTGGTGGTTCCTTTTGTGGGTTTTTCCTGTGCTGAGAAAATAGGAAAGGAGTTCTTGAAATACTGAGTAAAGGGCAGGAGGACTGCTTTGGGGAGAAGGTGGGGTTTGCGTGTGTGTGTTAGGGACTCATTCTCCAGGATCTGTAGAGCCTGTGTGAACTAGAAGCCTCCATACATCCTGCAGTCTCCAGGCATGCAGCTGTCTTGGAATTCCTGTTCCAGGGAGGCTGTTAAGAAATCTGACAGTGATTTTAATAAGAAGGTACCAAACTCTTGGGTAGTGTGTGTTTGTCCTCCTCACCTTCAGCAGCCTGGGTGAGCGATGTGGGTCAGGCTGAAGCGGGGGTTTGTTTCACTGCGTACAGCCCTTTCATACCATTTGCTGCATTTCTGCCCCCTATTTAATGACCCATGTAATTAAGAAATATACAGAAAGGGGAGGTTTAAAATTAGCAAGCACTGACTGCTTTGTTCAGCTGAAACCCAGCTAGAAGAAAACGTGAGGGGAGACCTTTGTGTGGGAACGCTCAGAGGAGCAGAGGGTATAATTCTTTAAAAGCAAAACCTTAAGAGTACTGGGGGAAAAAATAAAGAATTTTCATCAGGACTGAAATAAGAGGCCTTCAAAGTCAGTTTTGTGCTACTCTGAGTATTTAGCTGAACACCAGCACAATAACTCCTGACACAGTCACTCCCTATTGCAGAAACAAATCTCTTCCCAAAGAGAACTGGTGCAGATAGTCACTCTAACATCATAATATTCAACTCCAATCAATATTTTAATACATTTGCCTAATCTTTGAGCGTTGCTGAAACCCTGCAGGGCCAGGAGAACATTTTCTCTAAGAAACAAAGGCACTTGAAGAACAGATTTTTCAAGTGTTCTATGATTTTTTAAATTATTGTGTTCATTCTAAAACTCCTGTAAGTTTTATTTTTCTGCTTTAGACAAGGCTGCATTTTAAACTCCTGTTTCTATAAATGTAAGATGGAATTGTCTTACATTATAAGGTTGAACCCCACTTTTTCCAATCTGGAAGATGATGACACCATTTTCACACTGATCTTGTTTTAAATTGGATATAAGAGCTACAGCAAGATCTTCACCATGATTTTCATTCCCACTCTAAGCCACATGCTTCAGAACAAAGAAAATGGAATACAAAAATTCAGTTATTAAAATATCTACATCCTTCCACATCGAAATGTGCTGGTAATTTCCAGCTACATTTCAACCTGTAAAACTTATAATTACCAGGCCCCTCAGACAGGTTAGGGTTAAGCCACTTTACGGAGTGAGGAAAGAGGCCCATCTGTGCAGAGATGACTTGCTCCTCTATAGGATAATTAAAATCAGAATAGGAGGTGTCATGATACACAGCATTTTCCCACTCCATTTCTCCTCCTTCCCTCTGAAAAAGGTTCCAATTATACATTGAAAAAATGGGGCAATGTCAACTATGAAATTCTGTTTCCTACTTTCTTTATATTTCATTAACCCTGTGTTCTCCAGTACACACTATCCTGACTGCTCATAATTTTTTGCTATTTTCATTCCCAACCTTCAAATCTTGCTGTCTTTCCTCCTGCCTGCCAAAGGCATGACATTCACACTCTCTTCTGCTCAACAGGCCATGTACAGTAAATTTTTTCCCCAACCCTCTTTGTTTGTTTGTTTTTGGAATGACAAAGAGCGTCTCCAGTTCACAGCACCTCGTGCACACAGATATTCCAGAGCCTCACTGCTCCTGTCCTCAGTGCTCCTCTGCCTTGCCCAGTGCCATCCTGCCCTTGTGCCTCTCCCACATTTCACACAGACCTTCCACTGTGTTTTCACCACCTTCTGCCCTGGCTTTTGCATCTCTCTGATGTCAGAGTCAGCCCTCATGTCACACAGCAAGCAGGAGCACAGAAGGGCAAGGAAGAGCCCTACTCCAAAAGTCTGGTGCTGCCTGAAATGCAGGACCCGTTCCAGCCAGGGGCCACTCCTCTTCCAAAGCAGGCCTCAGGACAGAGGCAGCAGTGAGGACTGCACGGTGCTGGGACATGACAATCTGCCTATGTCAGCCATGAATTTTGTAGGTGGAAGGGATTTACAACCTCGAGGAGGCTGCACACGCAGGATGCAGCACCTGGAGATACAGAAGTTAAAAGAGGAGAGAAGAAAGGATGTACAATAAAAGAGAGACAAAGGCATGAGAGCAAGCTCCTGCTACCAAGAGGTGGTTCCCAAAGGAAGAGTCTGGAATTGTGTTGGAGGGAGTAATGGAGAAAATCCAGCTGGCTTAGTCAGCCCCTGGAGCCAGAGGGGAGCAGGGAGGCAGAACAGCCCAAAATGAGCTGCTGTGGGTGCTAAGGAGAGTTAATGCAGGGCTGGACTTCGGCATCAGGTACAGGATGCATTTTTGGAGAGGAAAGCCACATCCCTTGCTTTTATCGTGGATTCATTCCCAATTCTGCTTCACAGGCTCGGGGGTTTCAGCTTTTAGGCTGCATCTGCTCTTTCCTACTTTGCTCCTAGTCTGTACCAGCAGGGCCCAGGGGTTCAAGATCACACCTCATCTCCTGGATAGGGTTTTACAGAACACACCATACTCTGCGAGGAACCAAAGTCCCTAAGAGAATAAGGAAAGCACCAGAGCTGGCTGTGGGCCAGAGCCTTGTGCTGGCAGCAGTTCAGTGGCACAGCAGAGACTGAGCTGGAGCTTGTACCCTGTGCTTTGCTCCAAGGACCACGACGCAGCTGTCTCTGGAGTCTGAGGCCACCTTTGTTAACAGTATTAAATTTATGACACAGGAGTGATATAACTCTGGCAATATAAGCTCTTGATGTGAACCTTATCCTTCCCATGGAAAGTTTTGTTATTATTACTATTTTCAATGGTTGATGCAGCAGCTCTCAACAACAGTGATTATGACAATTTATCTTGATAATTCACATGTGACTTTAAACACATGTGAAAACACTAAAACTTTCCCTGAGTGTCCTCCACATCCCAGATCCGCCTGAGGAATTATTCCTTCAGCGAAGCTTGGGTCCCTTCAGTTGCCTCCAGTGAGGTGTGTGGCCTTTGCTGTCCTAGCAACAGGCATCCCAAACACTGATCTTTGCTGGGTCACCCCGAGCAGTAACACCCACTTTGCCTCTGAGCATGATCTATATGTTAGGCTAAACAGAGTTTTTCACATCTTAGCTATTTTGTGCAGGTTTCAGCAGTTTCTCCACTGAAATTGGCAAGAACTCCCAAGGTGTTTGTAAAGCTTCAGTTCTGCTGTGAAATGAAAATTGACATTTCAGCACATCACTAAATTTCAACAATTAGGCTTAAATTAAAGTTCTACGTTATTCCCTAGAACTAAGGTTTTCCAAACATAAAGGGAAGAAATGTTATGCTAAATACCAATTCTGTCTTCTCTCATGCAATAACCAGTTTGCAATCATGCCATTCATTCGAATGGCTTTGCATACATTTGTTGCCAGAACTGTCACATAAAAGGCTTACACCGGAAACCCAGCAAGTTGGCTATTTCTCTCTAATTTCAAAGGTATTCAGAAACACTACGATTAACTGAAAAGCATTTGCAAGACTTGATGACACAGTTA
Source organism: Oxylabes madagascariensis (assembly GCA_013400675.1). Taxonomy (NCBI): domain Eukaryota; kingdom Metazoa; phylum Chordata; class Aves; order Passeriformes; family Timaliidae; genus Oxylabes; species Oxylabes madagascariensis. The sequence continues at coordinate 22,274 of VYZR01008212.1, forward strand.
ATTTCATTACAATTGACCAGAGGACAAAGTAGCACACACATAACACACCCAGAGCTGACCAGCGAGGCTGGAACAGCAAAACTGAGAAGTTAGGAAGTGCCATCAATATCACCCTGTAACTTGTATACCTGCTCATTGCGTCTGTACACACATAAAGCATAAAGATAAACTTTAAAGTTGTGTTACTTTACCATAATTTCCCTGCCCCAGTGCAGCAGGCAGTGCATACTTAATGAACAGCCACTCAATATTTTGTTTTCTCATCACTGCTCAATGCACAGCCTGTCTTGGTTAGAAAAGA
>VYZR01008215.1:0-12012 GCA_013400675.1 Oxylabes madagascariensis
ATATTTGGTAGCTCTTCCCAGTTTTTATCCATATTTATCAGCAACTAGCACAATTCTATCACAGGGACCAATGTGGCAGTAGCAAAATAGACTATCTCTAATGGTACTCAAACGCTCTTTGGACAGTGAGGCGACTGCCAACCACTGTCTGCTGGCAAACTGAGAATAATCAGCGAATAGTCCCTGAATAAAACAGCACAAAGAAATACTCTAGCCATTGTCCCTACCTGTTTTTAGGCTGAGTCCATAGCTACATTACTTACTGATGTTGCTTTCAAATCTTCGCAGTTTTACACCTCTTTAAATACTTCTGGTTAGCTTTCCTAATGAGAGATCTGTGCTACTTGATACAACTTCATCGTATGGGCATTATTTTTACTTCATAATACTAATTCAGAGCCCTAAATGGTGGTCAGACTACAGGCTAACTACAGCTGAATCTTTACACTGAAGAAGCTACTAGGAATTACTGGATTAAATTTTATCAACACTAAAAGCAATTAAGTAACTGATAAGATGCAAAGATGGCTTTGAAGAGTAGATTAGAAAGTGTTTTGAGCAATGTCTCACTAAGATACATTAGCTGAAAAGCATAGTAGAGAAAAGCTGTCTTCATAAAACTGTTTGCTTTCTGAGCTTATTTCAAAACTAGTTTTTAGCCTAAAAACAACAAGAGATCTTTTAGTGTTGCTGACTTAAAAATCTAGTTGCAAGGAATTAATTTGTAAAGTATCAACATTTCTGAAAATAGGAGTATTATAATTTTAGGGTTCTTTCAGAAATGTTTAGTATGCTTAAAACCATATTAAAGTATCTATTAGATTCTTAAATTATTTCTATAGGATAGACTGTGCAATCTGTTCAGCTAAAAATTGGCTTGTTGGAGAGTCTGTGGTAGATCACATTACTATAAATACTTGCCACATATCGTAGGGATGTTTGGTTCCAAGATTCAAGAGAAAAGCTTTATAGGTAGAATATATAGGTTAAATTCATTTCTTAACAGATAGATTTAATTTTCTTAAGTTGAATGTTTTCTTTAAAATATTTATGTAATGTGATGATCTACATTAATAGTGTAGATACATACATAATGTTAATGTTCTATTTAAATGGTGTTTGCTGACTACCGTTTACACAGGGCGTAACACTGACAGATCTTCAAGAAGCTGAAAAAACTATAGGAAGAAGTCGTCCCACACGAACCAGAGAACAGGAAAATGAAGAAAAAGAAAAGGAGGAGAAAGAAAAGCAAGATAAAGAAAAACAAGAAGAAAAGAAAGAATCTGAAACTAAAGATGATGATTATAGACAAAGATATTCCCGAACTGTTGAAGAGGTATTTTCATGATGAGTCTCTTTAGGCAGAGAAATTATATGAATCTTTACTCCAACAATATTATTTTAATTTTCATACTACTGTGAGAATCATTTATATAGTTAAATGTTCTCCTATCCCATGGTTTGTATTTGTTAATCTTGGTAAATTAATTTTGACATTTTTCTGTTGAATAGCCATATCATCGCTATAGACCAACTTCAACTTCAACTTCTTCATCATCCACCTCTTCGCTCTCCACCTCCACTAGCTCTTTATCAAGTTCAAGTCAGCTAAACAGACCAAACAGCCTTATAGGTATAACTTCTGCCTATTCTCGGAGTGGAACAAAGGAATGTGAGAGAGGTAGGAGTACTGTTTATGAAGGGGTTTTTTGTTGTTTTAGCTGACAAAGGGCAGCTTACATTTCTAGAGGTATTTCAAAATGGGGTGAGATATGTAAGACCACTGGGGATGTACCTTGCTTAAATCTTCCGTAAGAAATTTCAGAACCTCCATACAGAGAGGAAAAAAGATTGTCTGTATTTGGTGGTCTTTTGCAGCCATTTGGTTTTTTTCCATTGTTGGGTCACAGAAATTTCAAATATGCTCCCATAAATATCCACAGAATGCTTTAATTTCTGCTTTAACACCACAACTATAATAAAATACCATATTGCAGGGTGTAAATACTTGCAGGTATTAAGAAGGAATTTTACTTGACTAAACAATTGCTAAATAACTAGGGGTTTGTTTCAGTCCTTCCACACTGAAGGACTGAAATGTTGCTTTATTTCTTTAAGGACCTCTCAGGGTTGTATGAGCAGCTGGAAAAGGAAAGGGGATGTTTCCCATTGTAGTTCAGATGTAACCATACTTCTGCATACTTTAACTGGTCTATGTAGTCTTAAAATGAGGATTAGATGCAGAGTTCACAAAGAAGCTCTTCTCTGATTGCACAGAGATTTTGCCCTCATTTCAAATGTCAGTCACCTGCTATAATTCTGAGAGATGTTGTGCCTGATTCTTTGCCTGTCCAAGGAGGAGCCTGTTAACATACAGTGTGATCTCCTGTTCTTGGACTTGGCACAGTTGACTGGAGAGAAATACTTTATTCAAGTTATTGATCAATAACTTTAGTAGGGTTACTGATTGAAATTGATAGTTTTGTTTTACAGAAGGTCAGATAAAGTGATCCACTGATGAAAGCTCCATGAACTATATTGCAGTATTGCCATGTTCCCTAGAATGGTGTGTTCTGAGGAAGTTACTGAGGCTAGGCTTCACGGATACGCTTTCTGATTTTTTTCCCTTGGTCCTAAAATGAACTGAAATTTGGATTACAATTCTTTCATAATGCATGCTTACTCTAGGAAACTCACTCTAGATTGTTCTATGGAAAAGATTTTCATTGGTAAATATTAGCTACCACAGGTTCTATTTTTTTTTAAGTAATGACTTTTGGAGGACAAATCTTACTACCATCTGAAATCCCTGAGGTAAAATCCTAGTTTATTAAATTAGGAAAGGTGTATGTTCACCACAAATGTATTTCCCGTCTCTCCTATTTAATTCTTGCTTCACTCTAAAGTGTTTATTTACCTCTGAAGACTAGTGATGGTAGTTATTAATGATTAGTGATTCTTCCATCTGAACTCAATTCTGTGTAAAAGAACATCAGGCTGAACAGACTGCATGTTAATAAGTAAAGAACTTTGATTTGGGCAGGTTTGTGTAATTTTTTTTTGCACAAATTACTTGTAAACAAATAGGAGAGCAAACATAATCCTGAGTTGTTACATCTATTTTGAATTTCAATTGCATTTGTTTTAAAGAAAAAGGACATCTGTAGTACAGCAATAATCTAATCTAGGAGGTCCCAATTTATTCTTCCTTAGAGCAAAAATGGAGAGGACTGTAATGAAAAGGAGGACTCCAAGGAGGACTTTTAAAAGTTTAGGGGGTTTTTTAATGCTGCATCCTTGATGTATGCAAAAAAAAAACTTGTTTGATGAAGAATGGTAAAGAATTGTCTTCTCTTTTTTTGTATTTTTATACATCTGCTGACACAGATGTTTCAATTATTACATGACAGTTTTGAAAACTGAATTGCAAGTCCAAGTTGTATTGTATTACTGTTACATTAAGACATTTTGTTTAGGTGAAATTAGTATTTACAGTATTTTAGAGCTATGTGTTTGGGGGAGTGTATATTACAGCAAACCCTGTATGTGGTAAGAAGCTCTTCAGCAAAATTATTTCAGGTAAAAAGAATATGTTGTGAATATTTTAAAGACTGAGAGGAAGTATTTCAGAACACTAGATTGTGTCATAATTCAGTGAATGAGAAAGTTATTATTAACAGAAGGGGGCAAAAAAGAAGAAGAAAAGGAAGAAGATAAGTCACAGCCTAAGTCTATAAGGGAAAGACGTAGACCTAGAGAAAAACGGCGATCTACAGGAGTTTCGTTTTGGACACAGGATGTAAGTAAACTTCACTTGTAGCAAAATAAAATATGTATAGCGTACTCTTAAAATAGAGAGTTGTTTAGAGTAAAACAATATGTAACTAATTGTTCTAGAACAAATCATGCTTTTCAATTTAAATATTTTTTGGTTTTGTTTTGATGCTTTCAGGAGCAGAATCAAAATTCAGTTTTTTCAGTTGATACTGCTAACAAGAATTCTAGAACACTATAGTAACCAGAACTTAACAAGAATTAATCATAATCTAAAGAAAATAAATAAATTGTTGAACAAATGTTTTCTACTGCATGCATACTAAAGCTGTAAAAGTGAGACTCTTTATTTGGTACATTGCAGGTAGCTATGTACTTAGCAACTTAAAGAACTGCTGTCAGATTAGCAGGGTTATAGTTGATGTTTCAGACTATTCCTTTTCTCTTTTCTTTGTCATGAGATCCATATGTAATGTAAAAGCCAGATTTTCATGTGTCAAATGCAAAATTGTTTCATCTCCTTCTGGTACTGAAAACATGTACCTGTTTGAGAATTTTCTTCATATATCCTGTGTATTCTCTGTGGAGTATTCTGCTGCTCTTACATTTTTATATTCAAAGCTTTCAACAGTTTAATTATTTTTCCTCTCCCACCTCTTTCACCAGAGTGATGAAAATGAACAGGATCACCAATCTGATTCAGAAGAAGGAACAAATAAGAAAGAAACTCAGGTAATTTAAGGAAGATAATTTGTTCATTAATTTTTAAGAAATACATTTTGATTGTAAAATTTTTGTTACAGTTGGATTTACATATCAATAGTGGCCATAAGTGACCATTTTGTCTTCTGATTATGTAGAATTAGCATCCTGAAAATGTAGATTAGATTTTTGACACAGAGGTCAGGGACACGATGTAGCAGGTTACAGGAGCAAGCATTCTGTTTCTGCCCAGCAAAATCTTTATTTCACCTACGTTGTTGCTTTCAGATAAATTATGTCCAATTACTTACACACTAATTAAAGCCTTTGAAAATTAAACCCAGCGCTGTCACTATTATAATTAAAAAATAATATGAGAAGTTAATTGAAGGAAACACAGAAAGTTGAAGAGTGCAATGTATATAATTTCTTCAGTGAACAAAATGGTTTTTTAAATATCCTAAATGAGTATTATTGGTCTTGATAAAAAGTCAGTGAAAAACAGTATAATAGGCTTGATTTGATGGGAAAAGTCCTTAAAAACAGAATGGTGTTTGACAGTGGGATGAAGAATGTTAAAAGGGAATTAATTACATAAGCTGGGCTATAAGAAAAATGTATTTCTTTTGACCTATACCCTGGAGTAACACACTACAGAATCAGGTTCATTACTTAGAAATAAAACTCAAGTGATATTTCTCTCTTTTTTGTAAAAGCTTTCATTACATATCCGTTAAATATTTTAGTTGAGAGACTCATTCTGTGTCATTTTGATTTGCTGTATTTTTTACTTCTGTGCCATGTTAGCATAACTGCATAATCCTGTTTCCTTTCCTCCCAGTAGTAGTACTTATCATTATCCTCAGATCTGTAATTACTTCATATTCTGTTCTGTAGAGAATAATTTTGGTACAACATGCTGTGTGGTGCTTCTGATTGAATTAATAACATGACAGTGAAATAGTGCTAAATCAGTCCCAAAATTATGCATATTATTAAAAGGGTATGTGTGTTGGGCTGGAATGGTGGAGAAATGTAGAATTGACTGACCAAGAGTTCTTGGACAGGTGAGCTTTTTGCTATGTGCCCAGGCCTAGAGAGTGGTGGTAAATGAAATTCCATCCAGCTGGCACCTGCTTATGAGCGGAATTCTCCAGGGTTTAGTGTTGGGGCCAGTCCTGTTTAATGCTTTCATCCATGACCTGGCTGAGAGGATCTAGGGCACCTTCAGTCAGTTTGCAGATAACACCAAGTTCAGCAGGAGTGTTGACCTGCTGGAGGGCAGGAGGGCCCTGCAGAGGGATCTGGACAGGCTGGATCGATGGGCCGAGGCCAGCTGGATGAGGTCGGTTCAATCAGGCCAAGTGCTGGGTTCTGCACTTGGGTCACAACGACCCCAGGCAGTGCTACAGGCTGGGGACAGAGTGGCTGCAAAACGCCCAAGGGATGAAGGACCTGGGGGTGCTGGTGACAGTGGCTGAACATGAGCCAGAGTGTGCCCAGGTGGCCAAGAAGGCCAGTGGCATCCTGGCCTGGATCAGCAATAATGTGGCCAGCAGGACCAGGGCAGGGATTGCCCCCCTGTACTTGGCACTGGTGAGGCCACACCTTGAGTCCTGTGTCTGCTTCTGGGCCCATGACTACAAGAAAGGCATTGAGGTGCTGGAAAATGCCCAGAGAAGGGCAGCAAGGCTGGGGAAGGGTCTGGAGCACAAATCCCACGAGGAGTGGCTGAGGGAGCTGGGGTTGTTTAGCCTGGAGAAAAGGAGGCTCAGGAGAGTCCTGTCTCCAACTCCCTGAAAGCAGGCTGTAGCCAGGTGGGGCTTGGTCTCTTTGCCCAAGCAACAGGGACAGGACAAAAGGAAACGGCCTCAAGCTGAGCCAGGGAGGTTCAGGCTGGACATCAGGAAGAATTTGCTCACTGAGAAGGGGAGTTAAGCATTGGAACAGGCTGCCCAGAGAGGCTGTGGAGTCACCGTCACCGGAAGCATTCAAGAAACAACTGGACAGGACCGCGCTATGCTTTAGTTGTCGTGGTGGTGTTCAGTCAAAGGTTGGACTCAGTGATCTTGAAAGTGTTTTCCAAGGCAAATGATTTCATGGTGAAACACCAGAACAGGTTGCTCAGAGAAGTTATGGATGTGGTTTGGGTGCATGCTGCAGAGAAAATTAGAGAATGACAAGAATGATTTCTAGCCTGAAAATGTTAAGAAGTCAGAAAAATCATTATCTTATTCATGTCAGAGGTTTCTGAAAGAACTGTCTTGTAAGATTGCAGTTTGTGCTTTCTTCTTCTTCAGAACTCTTGACTCCTTAGATGATAATTTGTCCTTAAAGAAAAGCTATTAAAGATAAATCAGACTTTGCTATGCACTTTTGACAGTTTGAGGTTGTTCTCTAATTTTGTTTAGGCTTTTTAATATTAAGAGCAGAGAATTACTTGAATTGGTGCAAAAAATGCCATGTTTTTACTTAAAGCAGGTGTTCCTGCTAGAAGAATAGTCTTAGAACTAAGTTATAGGATGGCCACTTAAAAACAAGGAAATTGGATTATTTCTTTGGTAGATAAGGTGTTTCTGTGAAGCCAATTTTTAAGTGTGATGCATTGCAAAAAACCTTAGTAATTTGTATAGATACTACAACTGTGGTTAGCTTATAATTTATGGACTAGCTGTGGCATATTCTACAAAACTTCTTAATTTGCAGCATTATTCATTGACAGCTCTTGACAGAAAATAGTGATGTTTTATTAGAGGTTGTTAGGCTATAGCATGTACCTTTGATACCCTCTGTGCAGTAAGTGCACTTCAGGGTGTCAAAGGGGAAGTTGAGTGTATTGTGGAGAATGTGGCTGTTTACCTATGTACATTGAAAAAATACAGTTTCCTTCTATAAAAGGAAACCAAGCAAGCCACATCACACCCCCCACCCTGCCCAGTTCAGCCACTGCTAGGTGAATAACATTGGAGGATGTCCAGGTGATGATACATCAGTAGAGTTTCTTGACTGAAATGTCTTCACTCAAGATTGGAGTAGTAATTGGAAGACATTATGAATCTGTACTGACCACCCAGAGGGGAAAAGGGTTTGTATAACTGATGTAATGTTTAGAGGACACTCCCTCACTCTTAAGTCATCACTTCTAATTAAGTTTTGCTTGTCACTAAACTAAAGAGAGTTTAATTTTTTATATTACGTTAATTCATTCATTCCAGGTGAATCCACAGAGAAAAAAATTACTGTCATTTAAATTAAGTCTAATAAGTACTTCCTTATGTTGTTGGTGTAGTAACTTGTTTCCAGTCACGCTATGTTGAAACAGTGATCCTGTGTCTTAATTTATTTTTTTGAGCTGAAGTCATTATGTTCAAAACATCATAGCTGATGTTAAAGAAGAGAAAGAAGGAACAGTGAATTTGGGGAATACTGCTCTGATGCCTTTGATAACAGGGAAGCAAACCCACAAAGCACCAACAGCTGAAACAACTCCACTGTTTAGGGCACTCCAGACTTTGAGTGTTATGTTTATGTCCTTGTAAATCGTATTTTGTCAAGTGCATTCTAGCACATATTTCTTTCCTGGACATAACAAAATTGAAACTTGACACAGTTCAGATAATATGTACTGGTGGATAACATGTGCACTTGACATAACTGTTTAGTTGTATTTGTTCACAGATTGTTATATATTTTACTTAAATTACTGACTAATCCATTCTTTTTCTCTCTTTTTACCTCTCCCCACCTCAGAGTGAGAGCCTTTCAAGGTATGTGTAATGTAAACAAATTAATTAGAATTGTTATACTTTCTGTTCACACGTTGTCATTTCAAGTTCTTTATGTACAAATTCAGCTTAAGTCCAGTATTTGAATTGAACTTTAAAAGGCTGTGTTGATACTTACGTTTTGCATGAGGTATGACTGTAAAACTACAGTCCTGCCGTGTATGGGTGGAATATCCCATGCTGGGGAATACATTGAACTCCGTATTTGTAGTGCACTGAAGGCAGGCTGGGCATTTCACAGAACCTTGTGGACACAGTATTACGCCCTACAGATTTTTCAGCATGGACCCAGCTTTTACAAAGAAGACAAGAGATTCTCATTGCCTCTCTTTTAGAATATCCTACTGAAAATTTTCTACATAACCTCAATAAAAATACAGCCTCTGAAAAATGTATTTCCTTAAAGTAAATGCTGAAATATAGATAATTTTAAAAAAAATTCATTTGTTTTTGGACCATTAACTTTAATTCTCAAATTTTGTTATGTTCTGACTGGTGAAAATCTGTTAAGTAAAACTGCTCTAGCACATTATTAGTGAAGAGTGAACAGTGTGAAATTACTCTTAACTTTATTAATACTGGTTATTTTTGAGTTGTTAGGATAAAGACTACTAAAGATTTGTTTCATCAGCTGCTTCTGTTGAGACACTAGAATTCACAGCAAATAGTTTTGAAATCCTGGTTTCTGTAATAAAACTTAAAATTCATCTACACCGTTCATCAAGTGTTTTCTAAAACACTTCAGTTAAACTAATACACTTTTTAAAAAATGCATGTTCTTTATAAATAAAGAAAAATTAAGCTATCTAAGCTAGTTTAAAAGTATTTTAAGACATGTAAATATTAGCTTGCACTAAATAATTTAATTACATTTGAAATATTTCTCTGCATGCATTACTCTGCAGACTGAGCAATTTGAAAACATTTTCACCCAGAATCTTGAAGTACTGGAGAATGTAAAAATGAAATTTGCATCAAATTAGAAGACTAAAATCAAATTTTAGTCTAACTAAAATGCATGATTGCATTTGGTTGTTTTCAGCTGGGTAGCAGCAAAATCAAAATGTTTGTTACAGTCAGGGGGTCTCAGTTTGGTTGCAAAGGCAAAGAAAAATCAGAACTTTTCTTTTACAGGTATGATTCGGGATCACTCAGCATGTCTGCAGGTGATCGTTATGATTCAGCGCAGGGGCGATCGGGGTCACAGAGTTATCTTGAAGATCGAAAACCATACTGCAGTAGACTAGAAAAAGATGATAGCCCTGATTTTAAGAAGGTATCTGATCCAACAAGTTTGGTGCAAAAATAGAACTTCATTCCTGCTTTTCTTAAATTGTGTGAAAGTAGTCTCACATCGCATCAGATATGCTGCTTAAAGTAACTTAGCTCAATGGAGAAGCACAGCAACCACTACAGTGGGGAAAAATACTCATTATGAAACAGCTTCTGACTTTTGTACTTTTCTAGGCAAGGTAGAAATCCAGAGGAGCCAAGATACAGTCAAATAAAAAAAAAGATAGTATTTATGATAAGAAAAGTATCATTAAAATTGATGTACACATATGTGAAGCCTTTTATTATATGTTTGCCAGCTTATTTACATGTAAGGTAAAAATATGTTTAGATCTTGTTTTAGAGTAGAGGAGTAGTTTGTTGAAAAGTTTACTGTGGTGGGTTAATCTGTGAAGTCTGAAGAAAAAAAGGTGGGTTAATTATATGTAAGGTAAGTTGTGTGCTTGTTTCTAGAAATATTTAGACAGTTCCTTACCGTGCTTACTAATTTTAAATATCTTTATTTTACTTCTTGGACTATTAATGTATTTGTTAACTTTACATGTGGTTCAATCATACTTTTGAATTTTTTTTGTTAATCTCACCATTATCTGGTATTTTTTAACAAATATTTTCTCTTAGCTTTATGAACAGATTCTAGCTGAAAATGAAAAACTGAAAGCACAGTTACATGACACCAACATGGAACTTACAGATCTTAAGCTACAGTTGGAGAAGACCACTCAGGTTTGTATAAAACAAAAAAACATGTACGTAACCAGCAGTGTAGATAGTAAACCAGAAGGGCCTCAGGCTATGGGCTGCTCTTTAGTAAGCATCAGCTTTGTTTTTCATCCAAAGATGGGAGTGGAGAAGAGTATTTCTCTTCTTCTAAAGAGAAGAGAGTGCAGGATTCTGGTCTTCAGCTGTGAACAAAATGTGCGAGGCTGCTTCCTGCCTACTTAAGTAGTAGTGGTTCTTGCCAGCATGTGTCTGCATGCAACTTTTTTGCACTTTCTACAACACTTTCCACACTGTTAAGCTTATATTCAAACTGACAATCAGGATTGATTGATTAATTCATAAACCTACTAGCAAATTGGCATAGCCCGCCAGTTCTTCCTGGCTGGTTAGACAGCTTTATCTTGGAAATGAAGAGCAAATAATGCATTCCTGTTACAATAACTGCTGTCAGATAACAGTGCTGCATACAGCTATACAAGACACATACACTGGAGTTAGATTTGTCTAAATTTGTGTACTCTTGCTGTAGAATGTTTCATGTTGTTGGATCATATTTACCACAATTTACTTGTACTTAATTGTCTTTTGTGTGTACCCTGCAAACGTTAGTGAAGAACATTTAAAAGATGCCTGTTTTGTAATGCTTTTAGATAGAAATACTGTGTTACTCCTGTTAGCCAAAGGCTGTGTAGTGATTTAATAACAGGGAGGGTCACAGAAGAAGTGCATGATAAATCCAGCTTATTCTTTATTTCAGTGTTGCTTCCCTGAACACACTTCAAAATGTTTTTTGATGACATAATTCAGACAGAATACTAAAATGTCTAATTGGTTTTTTCTTTAGTTCTGTGTTGTTTCAAAGCACATGTCAATGTCTTCATCAATTTTGTGTTTCAGAGACAAGAAAGATTTGCTGACAGATCACTCTTGGAAATGGAAAAAAGGGTGAGTTTCTGCCTAAGAACTTTTAAATACCCCAAGCTTTGTTTTTATTTGTTTCACAACCCCTGGTTTGGATATATTTTAGTAGGAATAGAAGCCATTCTTATAACTTGCATTTTTTAGAGGATTTGGGGACTTTAGGTTTCAAAGTGGCAATGAATGTGAGATGGGAATTACTCTTTTAAGAATTGCCTTTAGTTTGCCTGTTTGTTCATGATAATCAGTTTCTAAACTCTGCTGCCCTCCAAGGATCTGCCACTTGTTCCATCTCATCCAAAACAATGTTGGCATTCCAGAGGGTTAAGCAGATTCATTGTGTCTCATCTTCTAACACGTTTCCAAGATTCAGAGAAGTTAATTTCCTAGAGCTTTCCAGAGGAACCAATTATTGTTGGTAATGAGATAGCTATTTCTGCCTCACAGACATGAGACCTTAAACCTGCTAATGGTACAAAATTATCTTTATCTGCCTCTTTCCTTGCAGTGTAACTTTTTCCAGAGGAATATGATAATAGGGTAGGGGAAGAAAGTGGGAGAATGAGTAAGCAGTGCAGGAAGAGGAGCATCAGAGTCAGAGACAGCCCTAAATTGAATGGGAAGGAAGTCATGCAGTAAATTCGTATGTGAGATAGACTAGAGGAGTTATTTCAGAAGTTGGACACGTGATAATTTTAGGCTGTAGTTTCATGCTAATTTAAAATCTAACCTTGTAAAAGTTTAGTTTCACAGCAGCGTAAAGCAAAATACATTGATTTTGTGGTGGTCTTGGCTTCCTTCGTGACTCTAAACA
>VYZR01008221.1:0-11511 GCA_013400675.1 Oxylabes madagascariensis
CTGGACTTGCTCCAACAGATCCACATCCATCTTACAGTGGGGCCCCCAGGGCTGGGTGCAGCACCCAGCTGGGGTCTCAGCAGAGCAGAGGGGCAGAATCCCCTCCTTCCCCAGCTGCCCACTCTGCTTTGGGGGCAGCTCAGGACATGTTTGGCTTTTTGGGGTGTGAGTGCACGTTGACAGGTCATGTTGAACTTCTTGTCCACCAACACCCCAAATCCTTCTCAAAACCTTTTCCTGCACTGGGCATTTTTCCACCCTCCTAGTCCCTGCCTTTGCCTTCTGTGTTTTGAGCCGTGTGCCTGGCACACTTGCCAGTGAAGATTCCACTACAACTTTTAGGTGAAAATAGCCTTGGTTTGGCTTGGTGTGATTTGCACAATGGGGATCACCTGTCTGATGAGAGATTGCAGTGACCTGCTATGTACAAGTGGCAAGAAGTAGATGCCACCATGAATAAATTATACAAAGTGTTATGTAGTAGATAAAGTAGCAGAGGCTCTCTTTGTAACAACATAAAAGGGGTTGCTTTGGCTTGGATCATAACTGGACAATCAGTCTTAAATATTAATTTCTAAGTTACTTAGCAAAAATAAAGAGAATCCTTCACTCAAGAAGCAGGAAACCTCATTAACCAAGGTCATGGGGATTCTAAAATCTAGTGTGGCCTTTTTTTTTTCCTTTTTCTCCCTGCCAGTCCCTGGATGTGCCTCATCCCAGGTGGTTCTTTGAGGTACCATACCTTGAATAGCTTCCAGAACAAAATTTATGCCTGCAAAGTAATGTTATTTTCTCCTCTTCAGCCTTCCCACACTCAGCTTCTTTCAGAGAATGGAAATGAGGCCAGGCAACATATGATAGAGCTGATCAAAATACCAGGGAGAGCTCTGACATCCTAGATAATACCAGCAAAATGGAGAATGATTGGTAATAATAATTGGCTTACCAATGCTCCTGAGTGATTAACAGGCTTAAAATCCCTACATAACTTCTGTTGTATAACTAGTACTGGAAACCCATTTGGGCAGCACTAAAAGTGAATTCTGTACAAACACAAAGATTTTCCTGCCAGAAGAGATGTAATAAGGAATATTGAGCTTAGCAGTGTTCCCTGGGGCTTGGATTAAGTGACCCAATACCTTCTTTCCCCTGATTCTCTTCTCCACCCACCAGTGGCAACACTGGCCACTTTCCAGGAGTCAAAAATAGCCATACCCTGGATTATTCTATACCTGTGCTGTAAGGAAGGCAACTTTTCTATATTGTTAAACCATATACTGGACTCTTAACCTTCATTGCATAATGCTGCTACTTCATGCATCTGCATATGGGGAACACTGTTCCTCAAACATACTTACACTGTGAGTTAAATGAATTTCTATTTGTTTCCAAGACATAAGTATAAATTACAGATGACCTTGATGTTAAACTGGCTAATTATATTCACTTCTGGTTGCTTCCATTAAAACCAGAGAAAGGTCAGATCAATGCAATTGCCAGCTGTTTCTAAGCTCAGCCCTACTGATGCGGTAAGCAACTGTTCTGTCAATGTCTGTTTTGGGAATTCTAGAAGTCTGTTTTAACCAAAATAATGGGGGGAGTGGGGCAAAACATTGCAACACTCATAAGACAAATGTGTGAGTTTTCAATTTCATTCAATAGTCAGTCCATTTTTACACTATTATGAAGAGAATGTGCTTCCACTTTTACGGACAGTATCTGAGAATGGAGAACTAAATTCTAGCTGGACGTTGTGGAATGTGTGGAGGAGGACTTACACCTTCACATATTTGTTTCTGGAGTGTCTGTTTCAGAATCCCATGAGTATTTTAGCTGTCAGCTGTTCCTATACACATTAGAATGGTTTGGGGGGGGTTCTGCTCTTCATTGCTTAGGGCACCAGTAGATATTGACATCTCACTGATTTTTATTTCATGTGCTGTTGAATTAATGCTGTCAAACTTCTTGGCCAGCACTAGAAGTGGTTCTTTAATAACTCTACTGGGTACTTCTGCATCAGAGGGTTTTTTGATTAAACACCTTTCTGTCTGTACAGCTTAATCTCCCCATTTCTCTATTTAGGTCCCCAATTTGCTGGGGAGAATTTCTCGACTAATGGTGTGAGGGTGAAGCCTGACATGGTAGGAGAGGTCTTGAGAATATTGGTTGCTTGTCAATTTAAGGACAGTTTTATTGATCAGGTCCAGCATAAGCCAGTTTGCATTTACAATTCCCAAGAATTCCCATCTTCTAGACAGCTTAGTTACTATTTACTGTTAGGATTGGTACATGTGCATTACAGAATTTCAGGAGGGCTGTCTTCAGGTTTAGTACATTTTGAATGCTGTGCATGGATACTGGATATCTTGAATTTGTTTTTCTTATCCTACTGTCCTCTTTGAATTCAGGCCTTTTATATTTAGCAGAATGTGTTATGGATCAAATGGGAAACATCAGAAAACTCAAGATGTAATGGCTGCATAGTACAGCAGAGTAACTCAGGCTTCCCGAGGGCTTGGGAATACCCTAGGATAGTAGGGGAGAAAGTTGAGGTATTGTATCAAAATAACATTGACATTTAATGACTGCTTGTCATGGTTTAATGCCAGCTGGCAACTAAGTACCAAACAGCTGCAGGGAGCAGAATCAGAAAGTAAAACTCATGAGTTGAGATAAGAACAGTTTGATAATTGAAACAAAGTAGAATATTATAACAACAACAACAGCAATAATAATAATTGTAATGAAATGATTGAGAGTAATAACCCCAAAGAACAGCTGATGCACCATGCAGTTTGCTCACCACCCACTGCTGATCCCCAGCTAATCCCTGAGCAGCCATCAGTCCCTCCAGGCCAGCTCCCCCAGTTCATATTCTGGCCATGACACTCTGTGGATGGAATATCCCTTTGGCCATTTGGGGTCAGCTGCTCTGGCTGTGCTCCCTCCCAGCCTTTTGTGCACCTGCTCACTGGTAGGGCATGGGATGCTGCAGAGTCCTTGGCTCGGGGTAAGCACAGCTTAGCAACAGCCAAAACATCAGGGTTTTATCACCCAAACCCGAAACACGGCATGGTACCAGCTACTGGGAAGGAAATCAACTCTATCCCAGCCCAAACCAGGATACTATTAAGTATTTAAATTCAAATAAGTGTCTGTTTGAGGAGGTGTTGCATTGCCCCTTTTGTCTTTGAGGATGTGCTTATCCAAATTCAGGGCCTCCTACCAGGAATTGTGCAGTTCTGCAGCTCCTGATGTGAGGCTGTGCAAACGAGCACTGACAGGAATGCAGCAGGTCTGTTGGGCTCTTGCCAGGGGTTTCCTGGAGAAATTTCCTAAAAGAAATAAATGTAAAAGGGCAGATGAATCCAGATTTAAAACTTCTTACTAACCCTTAAAAAATCCATTCTGTTTAACACCCTTCTGCAGTCAGTTTAGAACTGCCATGTCCATGGTTCATGTATCTGTTGCTGTGCAGTACAGAAATTGTTAACAGTGTCTAGATAATAATTTTTGAGAGGATTAAGGAAAGGATTTCAGAAGAAATCAGTTGCACTTATTTAAATGGAATGTCTTAATTGACTTAAATGTTTGAATGTGTGCAACATCTAACAATGAGCCTCAATACCAAGATTTCCTTTCTTATTGTGCACACAGTGCTGGGCACTTCTTACATCAAAGTGTTTTTTCTTGACTTGAAGTGAAGTTGAGAATGAAGTGCTTGGCGTTGTGCATTCTGGGTCCTGTTTTTGGCGCTGCCACCAGACTGTTGTGAGATTGCCTTGCTGGTATTTAATCTCTGTGTCTGGACTTGTGCAGTGCCTCTACAGTGCTTACCTACTTCCAAAATAGGTTTGTTTTAGTGTGCTAGTGCTTGTAAAGCATTTTGAGGCCCTTGGATGAGAAGTGGAGTTGGAATACAAACAGGCAGTTAATGGAACTGAAGTGGGTGAGGGTGAAACTTCTAGGAAAAATCCTGAAACTCAACGTGACATGAACACAGATGAAAAATGAGAAGCTAAAAATACTGCTGGATCTCATTTGCTGCCTTCTCTATACCTCAGTGATAATGTTTGCTGAATTGAGAGCGCACTTCAGAAACCCTGTCCCCAAAGGTATTTCTTAGAAATAAATGGCATGGGAATATGAGGACTTCCAGCATTTCAAACTCAGAGCTCACTACATCACTTTTAAACTCCCCTGGAAAAGTTCCCATCTTCCTTTTCAGTACTTGGTCATAGGCAATATGCTGCTGTTTCTCTAGGGTTTGTTTTATCTGACACGGTTCTCAAACAGTTGTGTGGAGGTAGAAGTAATTGAAGTGTTTGGAAAAGACAAGTGGAAACAAACAGGTACAGTGTTTCACATTACCACAAAACCACAACCTTTGGGAAATCCATGATGAAGATTTTCCTGTGAGTGCATTAATTCCTTCCCCCTTTTGCATGTGTTTCAAAGTAGACTCCTGTATTTGAATTTCCATAATTCCCCAAGGCCACAGCTAAGTCTGTGCAAAATACTGGACAAGAGATGACATGCACCTTAGATATTAAGATAGTAAGCTAAGAAAAGCAAGTCTAGAGGTACTGCATGATTATTGAAAAACAGCTTCTAGTAAAACAGACAGGTATTTTCCCTTTGGGAAGAATTCATTGTTCTCAGATTCCCAGTTCTCTCCTGCATCTTCAGCATGGAAGTGTTGTGTCAAGGAGTAACCTTGGCAGGATTTCATGGGAATAATGCGTAGATTTTACAGAACAAGGTAATACTGAAGGTGAATTGAGATAGGATCCTCTCTCCAGAGGAGCTTCTCAAGCCTTCCAGGAACTGCCAGAGTTGCTGGAATAGGACACACTCATGCAGGCAAGGAGCAATTCTGTTAGGAATGTTATCTCTGATCAGGCACTTATCATTTCAGGAGGCAAGCTCTGTCAAAGCTGGATAAATAAAGGACTCTGGCAGCTTTCATGCACCAGCTAAGCAGCCTGTCCTGTTAAGAAAAGCAGCTCCCTTCAGATGATCTATGTAATGTTCATGACCCACTGCCTCTTCCAAAGTTAAGAGTCAGATTTTAGAATGTGTCCTATTTTGGATGTTGTTTGTGCGTTTTTAGCTGATCAGTTGATTGTTCAAGAAGCTACACTTGGCTTTGAGGTAGTTCCCCTCTCTGGGTACTAACACAGCTTTTCTTCCTGGCAAATGCAGCCACCTCAGCCCTTTTTCTCACTTGGGAATGGTTGCTGACTTTGGTCTCTGTGGGCCCAGGTGCAGTGACCAAGTAGAAGGTCAGGTACTGGCTGAGTGCACCCTGCAGCTGTCTCCTGCCAGCAAACTACAAAACATCTGGGGAATACAGTTTATTGGTTGGAGAGAGGCGACTTTCCCCCTCCAGAGGAACTTTAAGTCTACAAGAACTATTGGAATTGACTTTGCCCATGCATTAGCATCAAAAATACATGAGGGAGAAATGAGAGTAAGCAGCAAGCTTCAGAATTCCTCAGTCTTATTTATATTTTCATTGTAGTATTTTTATAGGTTTTTTCTATTGTAGCATCAAATTAGTTGGTGTGAACTTTAGAATATAAAATGAGGAAATTGTCCATCATCTGAAGACTTCAGTGATACCTGTATTTCATCCCTTGGATAAGTTTGTGAAGTGCAGTGCTTTTCCTTCTGGTAGTTGATGGCTTCATGGTGCAGAGAGTTGGCCATCAGTAGCATTTCTCTTGTTTCATATTTGGTTACAAGTTGGACAGTGGCTTTGCAGACAGCCAGATTGGTTAAAGGCATGGCATCTTTTAGAAACAAAACTAATACGTGAAGTAGACTAAATAGTCTGTGTAGTGCAAATTCCTAGAAATCTCATGCTTAAACTGGTAGTCAGTGGAGTTTCTGTATCATATTCTCTGATGCAGAGCTGTTTTCTTGGCAGAGTGAAGCAGAGGGATGTGACCCCTTCTGCACCTCAAGTGTACAGATACATAAATTAATAAGAAAAAGAGCTGGGAATGCCCTTCCTTCTTTGAGATTTTGAGGCGTGGAGTGCTTGTCAAGCTCACAGGACATCTTGGCTTGACCACATCTTCTTGCATTAACGTTCAGGTTGATTTTGCGTCTTTTAAGGTTTTTAACACAGTTGCATTGAGTCACTCCCACTTCCAGTTTGTGCTGTGATAGGATTTGTTTGATTCTCTGTTACACTGGGTCTGTCTGGTGAGAAGGGCAGTGATGATTTGTGTTTTGAAAAACTTACCTGAAGGATCATATATGTTCATGAAATTCATATAAACAGATGTCAGTTTGATTTTCAGTTCTTCTTTACGTTACAGTCTTTCTCCCCACACTATATATTGGAGTATTGAAACAGCCTTTTATAAAGAACTCTATTCTGTTTAATTATATGGCAATTGTTTGTTTGTTTGGGTTTGATGTTTTTTATTGGATTTGTTTTGTTTTGTTTGTGTTTTTGGGGTTTTGTTGTGCGGGTTTTTTTTGTTTGTTTGTTTGGGGTTTTTTAACAGAGCTATTTTGCACTAATTTTCTTTTAGTTTTGTCAGGGTGGGCATCTTCATGTGTAGAATCCTTGGCTTTATTTATGTGGTCTTCAGACTCTAANAGCTGACAAAAAGCCCCTAAGATGGTTAGAAAACAAAAGGAGTGAAATAATATCAGATGGATAAAAGTTCTTATTCTTTGGTTTTCAGAATTCTTTTTTTGTGAACTTTGCAGCTATGTCAGGGTTTGCATCAGAAGAAAATAAGTTAAAAACAGCTTGTGGAAAGACATTCCTTTTAAAGTAGCTTTGCTTCGCTGCTGGCTCTATGGGTAAAAAGAGTTCTGAGTAATACAAAACCTTTTTTTTTTTTTTTTAAATCATTATTTTAGTATATTCCTTGTTTGTTTCCCCTGACCTTGGTGTTACTGAGTTACCCAGAGTAACTCAACTTTTTTATCAGCCAAGTGGCAGAGCAAAACTCAAGGTCGCTTCCCCCGTTACTGTGAGCTGAGGTTGGGTAATGTAACACGGATTACAAAAGTAAATTTGGCTGAGTTGGTGTCACCATCGAGAGAGAGAACGAAGTGAAACGTGAATCCCAGTGAAAAAGGCAGCTCAGTTCCACTGAACTTTGCAAATCAAAGCACAACAGAAGGCTGAGCAGCAGGAAATGGTGGAGACCACAATATCCCTGGAAATGCAAGGCAGTGTTGCCACCTGGCCCAGCTTATTTGTTTATACCATGGAGAAGCTCTGTAGCTCCAGCTAAAGGCATGGCAGCCACTCTACCACATCATGGAAGGGTTAAATCATACTAAGGAAGAGAGAAAAAAACACTTCTGGCAGTTGTCTTTGAGATTTTATCTTTGAGGAGGGGGATTGGAAATAGATGCCAGTAATTATGTAAAGACCTGTGTAATTTTGTGTGAAATATGAAGGTGGTACTGAGTGAGTAACTGTCCTGAAAAAAAAACCTGTTAGGAATAAAGTGAGAAACCACAAAGGATGAAGAAATGAAACAAAAACTGTCTTGGAGGTTAAAATGTATGAGGATAAAGTAAATGTTACCAAAGCTCGTGCTGGGTTGGACTTTGCAAAGGACAGCAAAGCAAAGAGCTCTGTTTCTTAAGCATGTAAGTAAAAACAAAGTAAGGGAAAGCAGAAGTGTGTCCATAGTGAAGATGGACATAAAAAGCAGTTTTATATATATCACTCAGATAGACATGGGAGCAAAAGAGTCGGTGTGCAGCAAGATTGGGAAATGAGGACTAATACAATGAAGCCAAGTGTCTTTGTCTCAGAAGAGTGGGAGAAGTGTAAAATGAAATTGTGAACTTTGTGGTAACAATTTGTGATTAAATCAAGCTGTCCTGATACACTTTGACTGTCTCAGTCAGGAAATAATGTGTGACCACTGGGTGGTAACAGAAGTATGTCCTGCAGATAAAAAACTAAAAAGAAAACAAAACAAATAAAACACTTTAGAAAGTGATCTGAACAAGTACATCTCAGTTAAACAGTAGGTGTAACACCTTCTTTTAAGGAATAACTAAAACCTGCTAGTTCTGCAAGGGAAGTCCTTTGACCTCATGCAGGTAAGTGCCATAAAATGTGGCATGGATTCACCAGAGACTGTGCTGGACTGGCTTGGCAGCTTTTATTGACAACTGATGCCTCCATGAGGGAAATTGTAATGCATTTGAACAGTCTGGACTTGAGTAAAGCACAGGAATGCTGACACATGGAAATAATTATTGGAACTGGATAAAATGGGGGAGTAGTACATGAAGTGTGAGTAGCTAAGAAGTTGGCCTAAATTAGAGATGAGAGGTTTTCTAAAAGGAGGAAATAATGGGGTTGGATGTCACCTACAGACTATGCAGTGTCCCAAAAAGTGATCTGGGGACTGATCTTTGTAGTACTGTCACTAAGGCTACCAGCAAAAAAAAACCCCAAAAACGCAAGGAAACAATTTGCTAATGAAATTCAGTGCTGAGACAACATTTCAAACCCTCATCAATGCAGAGGAGGACAGGCACATCATTCACTAAGAACTGCAAAATGCTGCCAACTCTAAGATTAAACTTAGCAACGTAATAGTGGAAAGTACCAGGTCGTGCACTATGAAGGTGTTGAGAATTTTGGCTACCAACAAAGTGCTTATCAGTTGAAAGCAAAGAAGGAGAAAGATCTAGACATCATAAAAGCCACCAGTGTTATGTGACATATAAATAGGCAGGTGTGCTCTCAGCATTGCATCAGATGAGAGATTTGTGGCAGGGCTGTGTGTTACGCTGATAAGGCCTCATCTGAAAAGCCACGTTCACTTTTAATCACCCAGGTTCTGGAAAGATTAATCCAAACTGGGACAGGTGCAGAGACCTAGGGGATGATCAGTGCTCTGAAGAGCTTATCTTCAGTGAGAAGGCGGCTTGGCTTGTTTAGCAAAGCAAAACAAAAGCATGGAAATACTGGGCTCTCAGAATAGTAAGCTGGGTAAGGGGTCAAAAGTGGCATGGTATTCAAACTAAAATATTACAATTTAAAAAATAAGTGGAGGAAAGCAGGATAGAATAAAATTCATTGAGTGCTACCATAAATGAAGCTTCTCGATACTTTTCTACAACTGTCTGGTTCACATATCCTTGCAATTCTTGCGGATTTCTGGGATCTTTGCTTGCAAATGTCTCTCAGATTTGTTCCTGTGATTCATTTCATTACAAATTCTGATTGAAAAGTAAATCGGTTCAAGTCTATCAGAAGTTTTAAAACTTGGCCTTTTTCATTCCTTCCCTCATCTTTAAGTAGTAACAATATTGTTTTGCTCCTTAACTCTGTAGATTTCCCTTGGCTGGTGCCAATTCTAACACACAACAGGGTTGCCCCGGAGCATTCCTGCTGTGTCTCAGATAATACATCCAGCCTGTGCCCAGGCCTTCCCCAGTACTTACCACATAAACTTCACTGCATCTCTAGTTTTTGCAGCTCAAATGGCCCTATTTCCTCTCTCAACTAGGACATTTAACATTCTTTTTAGCATCTATTAGCCAAAACCACTAAGATTCCCTTTTGCAGTCTGGCTTCCCAGTAGTGGCGCACAGGATAATGACGTAAGGTATTCTCTCGCTTTATTTACCTCCCTCTGCCTCGTGCCCCTTTTCTCCCAGTTGCTCAATTTTCTCAAGAATGCGAGTTCCTGACTGTTGCATTTGTTGTTTCTTGCCTGGCTTGTTCTCAGGTCCCAGCGTGAACGGGCTGGAGGAGCCCAGCCTGGCCAAGCGGCTGCGCGGCACTCCGGAGCGCATCGAGCTGGAGAATTACCGCCTGTCCCTGCAGCGCGAGGAGGAGCTGGAGGAGGTCCCCGAGGAGACCCTGGCAGAGCACAACCTCAGCAGCGTGCTGGACAAGGGGACAGAGGAGGATGTGCCCAGCAGGTCAGCACACATTGCCCAGCAGCTTTTTCTACACCCATCCCAGCAGACTTTGCCCGCCTTTCCTTTTTCTAGAACTATTTATTTACCACGTTGCCCTTTCAAAAGTTTTTGAAACATGCAGACATTTCAACTTGTAGTTTCTGTTCTAAATAGCTCACTACTATCAGAAAACACCTACAGCACCATAGTACCATGAGATAAGGTTCTAAGTTGGAAGGGATTTTTTAAATTTAATTTTTCAGCTGTACCAAAGGTGAGTGAGTCTTTTGAGCAAACAGAACATGCATTCAAATGGAAGGGGGTTCCAAAGTTACCTTCTTTTCTGTATGCTTTGCATTACAATTCAAAACTACGTTTGGTTTCAGGATTTAGGCTTGACACGTTTATAATCCTGACTGAATGCTGGTGCAATGCCTGAGAGATGTTAGTGGGAAGCAATAGCTATGGCTGTTGAAAAATGGGTCGTACCTTCGTGATAATAAAATGAAGGTATATAAATGTGTCCTACCTTCATGAATTTCTCTTGATCTGCAAAATTCTGTGCAAGCACACCAGGATCCAGGTCCATGCAGGTAGAGCTACTGGAAACAATTCTTCCAAGAATCATTGAGAGAAAATCCTTGAGGAGGAATGCTTATGACTTTTATAGTCAATCACACACTTCTGCATAATCTTGATCTCTTAATACAATTTCTCATCTACTTGTCTTTGTAGCAATAGCAGCCCTTACCTTTTCAGCTCTGAGTCTGTCCAGTAGTCGTGAAATAAACTCAGAAAATGCTGTTATTTGTTTCCTGAAACTTGGATCCTGCAAAAATTGAATAATTTTGGCCTATTTATGGGAGATGCAAACTATATTTTCTTAACTCATCCTTCCATTAGTTACCTGCTCAGGTTTAGGAATTATGTCAACTATGACAATATAAACATTGATGATCTCAGTGGGTTTTACTCCTTTATGTTTCTACTTCTGAAACAAAAGTGTGGAGCTATTGACTGTTGTTATTCATTGTCTTGATTTCAATAAATCAAGGACACAATAGGCCTGCTCAATAAATGACAGAAAACTTACAAAGGCCAGGAGTTAGTTAAAAAAAAAAGCGGAGTTTTGACATTTTGGCATGAAGCTGATGGTCATCTCCTAGAGATGTTTTGTGAGATTCTGGAGATTGAGGGCAGTACACTGTTAGGTTAGCAAATTTGATTTTTGTCTTGTAGGGTGTTACATTTAGTTCCTTTTGTCCTACATTCATAATTGTTAACAGTATGAGTATTTCTGTCTGTAACAGACTGCATTGTATAATTTTCCATGTGAGAAGCAGTGTGGGCAACTCACACTCTGTCATAAGGAGCAAAGAGAAAAGACATCAAATTCCCTGTCAGTTTGACCTGGCAGAATTTATACTCCAAATGCAAATGTGGCAAGCAGTTTACTCAGAAAATGGACAAGGCTGTGTGGGCCAAATATCAGAGAGAGCAGAGGGAGAATTTTTTAGGGCATGTAGCTATTGGGTATCCAGCTATATCCACTCCTTGGATAGACTGCAAAGACAGACTGAGAAGGAAAAAAAAAAAAAAAAA
>VYZR01008221.1:16450-32551 GCA_013400675.1 Oxylabes madagascariensis
TGATGCTCTCACTAAAAGGCCTATGAAACGTTGAAAGCTGAAAATCAATGTTTTGTTTTAACCTTAAGTATGTTGAAATGACTTGTTAGTGATCTAAGACTGATCAAGAGAACACTGACTTCATAATCTTTAATATTATTATTAGCAATATAATCGTCTTTTTTTTTTTTTCTGAAACAGTAGTTCAGAATCTGAGATGGAAGAGGAAGATGAGGAGGAAGATGATGAACTACTGCTGCCTCAGCAACCCCCTTCAGACTTGGGTGGTGTGCCATGGAAAGAGNCTCTCTCTCTCCCTCTCTCCATGGCTTGTGTGTGCACACGCGTGTCTGGTGTTAAATGTGGATGTGTGCTTCCCTCTGCTGTAGAGGGGGAGTATAACCCTTGGGAGAGAGAGCTGCAGCAAGGCCTCTGGCTCCAACGTCTCTCAGACGAAGAGGACTCGGGTACACACAAAGGTACCCGAACACCATCTCCACTTCCACGTCCCCACAGGAGCGGGGAAGGGATTAAAGAGCAGGTCCCACATGAAGGGTTTCTGTGTTTTGTTTGATTTTGTTACCAGCTCCCTCAAAACTGATTCAGTAGCTGTTGTTCATCTCCTGGTTCAGGTGCCATAAATGAGATCTGTCATTGCCACTGGTTTTAGGAAGGTGATAAAGCTGCCAAGTACCTCTAGAAAACCTGGACAATTTGCTACTGTAATTAGCATGAGCAGTGGATTCCAGGTAATAAGGAGTATCAGACTTGTTCTGTGCATGCAGACTACTTGCACCTGTGCATTATCTCAGACACATGGGACACATCAGAAGTACTGCCTTTAGACTGCTTTGTGTCAGCAGATCTGCTTTTTTTGTTGTCCTCTGTGTGTGTCTGTCTGTGGGGAGAGTCTGGAAGGAAACTAATCAAGCTACAGCAATCTCTCAAGATTCTTCAAACAGTTACATAATGGTCATAAAATTAATCAGACATTCAAATCTAAGTGGTTGTCTCATTTTCCATGATGCATTCTCTTGCAGATTATTTTTGATAGTGGGTTTTTTTTGTAACACTTGGTCCTAAGAGTTTATTAATCCCTTACTCCCTCAGGGTGGTTCATTAGAGCCAGAATGTAGAAGAGGAAAATCCAAGTGCCTTCCTGCATGTAAGGGGGCATATGCAGTTGTCAAACTGCATATTTTACAGTTTATGGTTGTAATAACAGTAGCTTAGCTTCCGACTTCTTTTTTTTTCCAAGAGAAAAAAAAAAAGAAGCAGCACTATAATCTTTTCACCATTTAACTTTTCTGTGATAAGAACGAGAAGTATTAGTAAGGTGGTTGAATGGCATACCTGAAGAAGTTCTCCCTGTTGCAGTTGCTGGGGTGCCTCAGACCTGACTCTTGAAGAGTTGGTTTGCAGGTGGCTCCTTGCTCCAATAATGTGAAAACATTGAGCCAATAATGTGAAAACATTGAGCCTACTCACAGTTTATAAAGTGCTGGTGGGGGCTACAGTAGAAATGGAGGAAAGCTCCCATTCCAAATCTAAGAGCAATTAATGCTCAGCTTCCTGCAAAGCTTAGCAGGCAGTCCTGAGGAAAGGCCGTGCCAGGTGTTGTTTGAAATTCTCAAGCACTCAGACATTAAAGAAGTGTTAGGTTTGCCTCTAAGCCAAGCAGCAGCCCTTCATGTCTGGCTGTGCTGCTGGTTATTTATTGGAAAAGGTGAGAGGGACAGGACAGGCTCAGGCCTCTGTCCAGAGGAGAAACTAAAGGTGGGTATGTTACAGTGGTCTAAATCCCAGAGCAATCCACTTTACAACTGCAGATCATGTGGGACCTGCTCTTTCCGAGCCTTGCTGAGTGACTCTGTACTTCTCAGCCTTCGCTGGCAAACCTAAACCTTTTAACCCAGAACTTGGTGTGGCGATGCAAACGCTAACTCTACTCATCCTGGGGCCTGCATGCGAGTGCTTCAGTAGGGAGCGAGAACAACCCAGGTTCCTGTCCCTGCAGGATGGCCAGAGCCTCTGGCAGCCCCTGTGGTTGTGCTAATTGAGCCAAAAACTCTCTGGTGAGGCAACAGAGAGATAAAGCTCAGAATACTTGGCTACATTGTGAATCCTGCTCTGCATTTGAGTTTGTGCCTCTGAGCCCGTTTCCCTTTAATAACCATCTGCTAATTCTGTCCTCCCAGCAGTTCCTTCTGCCTGTTTCTTCTGCAGTTTTAATGCCAAATCTCACACATAGTCGTTCTGCAATGGAAATCCCAAACACTTTGTCATGTCTGGGGAAAACATGGCTGGGAGAGAGGAACTTGTTAAAATGAGACAGCAGGAAATAATGAGTGCAAGCTCTAAATGCTGCTAATGTGTCTTGTTTCCTTCAAGCACTAGAGCACCATGTGAAAATCTAACTGCTTCTGAGGTTCTAAACTGCTTCAACAATGCTTTGTCCTACTCAGTGGTAATCCAGTTGTGAAAATTGACTTCCTACTTTATAAAGTAAATGGGCATTTTCCTTTCAGGTTGAGACATTTGCTTTTGAAGACCACTCCTGCAGACAGTGTGCAGGTGAACACCTGTCCCCTGCAGAACCAGTTATTTTACTATGGATAAGTGAAGCCTGAGTTACAGAACCAGAGCAGACAGCAATAGAGACAGGGTCATAAATTTAATACCTCAGAGTAAGTGCTCCCAAGGCAGGTGTTCTGCAGAAGTTAAACAAGCTCATCAATTGCTTTAGATGCCCATTGTTCTCTTTGACATTCCATAAGTGGCTGAGCTTTGTGTAGGCAGGAAATTGAGGAGTAATGCAATTTCTCTTAAACAGAATAATTTGTGTGACAGGAATTCCCTTCTGGGGAGCTGTTAAGTCACAACCAAAATGCTGTTATCCTTCAGAAAAAAATTCTCCCTTTGAACAAGTCAGTACAGAAGAGCCAGGAGTAAACAAAGTGCTGTTTTAGGTGCTAAAATTAGCATGTGCCCATGTGTGCATACACAGATGAAATTCTCAGATCCATCATATTATTTAATTCACAAAGTGTGTACCCAGACTAGAAAGAAGTGCCTAACCCAATAGCAGGGAATGAAAAACCTTTTGTATCAANAGAAAAGAAATCTCCCTTTGAACAAGTCAGTACAGAAGAGCCAGGAGTAAACAAAGTGCTGTTTTAGGTGCTAAAATTAGCATGTGCCCATGTGTGCATACACAGATGAAATTCTCAGATCCATCATATTATTTAATTCACAAAGTGTGTACCCAGACTAGAAAGAAGTGCCTAACCCAATAGCAGGGAATGAAAAACCTTTTGTATCAATCAGATGGAGATTGTCCCTCACCTTTAACAGCAAGACATCTTTGGCAATAATCATAACAAATGGGCTGAAGGAGCTGGAAATTTCTGCTCAATTGGTATTTACATACCACATGCTGTGGGATGCCCAGAGAACGACCTTCATTGCAGCGAAGCTTCTGGCAATAGACATGATGTCTGATGATGTTTTTAAGAGCATCCCTGTGCCTTTGGAATGGCGTTACTCAGCTTTGATGGGAGCGTGAGGAGCGCTGTGTTGGTGTATGCGTGCGCACACAACGCTGAGCTTTTTCTCTCTGTCTCGCAAACTGACCTCAGCCAATAATATTTTCTCTTCTTATTTCCTTTCCTACGATGTGCTACCTTTCCTTTCCGCTGTTCTCCCATCTTTTCCTCCCTGCCTACAACCTGTTTTGCCATGCCCTCCTCCTGCTAGCTGGAAACCTTAGGCTGCAGCAGATTGTAAATCCGGTTGATCCTCTGGAGATCCTGGCAGATGTGCACTGGACACACATCCGTGAGAAAGAGGAGGAGGAAAAAATGGTCTCAGCCTCAAAGTCCTCCACCTCCAGAGGTAATCTCCCCCGAGCCCCACACCATCAGTTCTTGGATCCCAGTTGCAGCTGTTTAACTCTGTTGCTTCTGCGCCCTTCAAGAGCAGTGACTTCAGCAGGGGCAGCAGTGATTGAAAGGAACTGCTTTCAAATTGCACTGAAATTACACTTGTTTAAACATTTTGCTTTTCAGGTCAGTGTCTGTTTAAAACTGCTGCTTTCTCAGCTCCGTGACAGTGTGACTTCTGACCTATTTGTCTGCCTGTTTTGACTCCATAGCATTTTTCCTCACCACACACCATTTGGTAGTGCTGGCAATCAGCCCTCTGTAACTGACTGGGATGCTAACAGTAGTAGTCTCAAGCTTTTTGTGGCAGTGAGGCCCCTACACTTTTTAGGGAAAGCTGAGGGGCTGTGTTGTGTAGCTGCTTGATTGAACAGGGTCAGCTTCTGTATTGAGCGTATCTCTCTGCTGCTTCTTTTCCAAGTATGTAACTGCATCTCCTATTAGCAGGGAGTGATGGCAGTCAAAGGGCTTGCAAATCTGATCAGTGGGCGGGTTTGACTCCCTGTGTTTAAGATTTGAGAGTATATCGACCTCTGATATGCAAGTTATCAGTTACTCAAAGGAAAACTTTGGAGGGGGAAAATTCTGATAGTCAGACCTCATGTGAGCACCTTCCAGCAGTCCCTGCTGACCTTGTTCTAAGCTGTGTTACAGTGTCTCAAGGTAAGTATGTCATAAGTGGACTTAAATCAAAGTTCACCATGCAGCTGATGAGCAGTGGTCTTTTCTCAGTCTGCAACCACAGTGACAGAATTGTAGAGGGAGTATATCTGCTGTGAGAAGGACTGTCTCTCGCAGAAAAATGAAATTAGGTTAACAATCCAGAGCTCTACCTCATGATACTTGATTCTCTTCTTTTACACATAATTATCTTTTCCTTACAGTTTTAGATGCTTGGTATAGGGGCTTTTTTAATCCTGGTCTAGCTTGAGACACAATTCCACGTCAGTTTGGCTGTACTTATATTTGCAGTTGGTAGAATGCGCTGGGATTTTCTGGTGTGAAATCAGCTTCCTACAAATAAGAGATGGGTATTTTGTTCCCACTGCAGCCACAGAAATAGGCTGTGTTCAACTGTCTCTTACTCTCAGTATTGCTAGAGTAGTTGATTAATGTTTAAAAAGCACTAAGTAAAAAATGCTAACACAGTTTCTGAAGTTTACAACAATTAAGGTTACTTGTGCTTCTGCTTGGGAGTCTGTGTCACTCTAGTATCCAAATTTTTATTTTAATTTATATTTTATAATCCTTACTTTTCTGTGGGGTACTATTACAGTTGCCAGCAACAGGTGATCTTTCCAAAATTGATTTTGTGATCTTTCCAAATTCCTTTGGGAAGGGAGTCAGTATTTCCTTTCTGTCCCCTGAAACAGGGCCGTGCTAGGACTATCTTGATTTATAATTAGCTGCTTCTGTTGCTTTGACATATGGTAGAGGTGTGTGCAGGTATTATCGGCAGTTTGGGTATTTAAAAGGCTGTAAGTTTTCAACCTGAGTTCACCAGACAGATTGTTCCTGGCTGAGGAGCTGTATTCTGTGATCTGAGGTGTTTGCAGAGCCCACTGGCAGCAGCAGTGATAAGGATTGATGTGACAGCCTGGGACAGTGTCACAGTTCCCAGAAATCCTTCTCCTTCTGCTTTGGGAGCTCTTCTTCCTCTGCTGGGCAGTGCAGGTTCTGGGACACCTGGGACCCCTCTCTCATTGCTCAGCTCTTCCCTCTCAGTTTCCCTCCTCTGCAGAGTTCTAAAGGGAGCACAGTAGCAGCAGCCTGCTGGTCAGATGTGGTGTTCTCCTCCCTGTGCCACACGTATTTCCTCTAACATTACAGATCCTAAAGGAACATTAGGCCCCTGACATTTGTGTGTTAATTTGATTTAATTCTCAAGCCTGGAATCGGTTCTTTGGAATTTCATCGGTTTTACTCCTGTATTTGCTACTGAAAAATTTCCTTCTGTCACTCTTCTGTTTTTAGACGCTGACTGATGGTCTAATTTTGACTTCTTACAATTTATTGTTTTTTAAATTCAGCATCCGACCTTCCCTCCGTACGCCATGAGGCGGTACAGGCGTGGCTGGAGACGGTCCCTGGAGGTAGTTTGGTGACGTTCTATGTATTCCAATGCACAATAACCCCTGCCCGTCTCTTCTCCATGCCTTCAGCAGCTGAGCTGGTACTTTAACCCTGGAACTTACGGCCCTGTCGCTACTGCATGGGGGGACTGTGGGGTGTGCATGCCCGCCTTGCTCAGACAGCCCCTCCTCGCATGCGCTCCACCCTCACGGTGACCCTCCCAAGGCAGGCCAAGGACAGCTTCTCCTGGGTGCAGGGATGGAGGAGGGAGCCAGCTGAGAGCTTTCCTTTGCTTCCTAAACTCAGGATGGGACCAGTTCTTCTTCCCCCCAACCCTTAGCCTAAAAGGATGTGGGGCTTTCTTGCAGTTGAAAGGTTAAGTGACAGAGTGCTTAAAGCAATTTTACTTCTCTGTAGCAACTGCAAACTGTAGTTAAGTGGTGAAGGAAACAGGAAAGAAGGATAAGTCGAAGCTAAGATCTTTAGAAATAGTGGTGGTTGTTGTATCTCTTTTGACCTGGCGTTCACATTATTCAGGAAAGCTTCAGGAATGTTGAAGGATGATAGAGCTCAGCTGATTTTTTTTTTCGTGGTCCTCTAACCTCTATTACAAAGCGATGAGCCTGAAGATTCTGGGATGACAGTGAGGGAGTAGATTGTGTAAAGCTGTGAAGGTGTCTAAATTAGTGCAGCAGTGTGTGCTAGGCAGTTGATTTATAGCTGAGTTGCTTTGGCACATCAGAATAGCCAGCTTGCCTTTAAAACTTTGCTTCTGCTGCTGCTTTGGCAAGTCAGCAGTGTTTACAAGGTGCCTGCACACGATGCAGGCTGCTCACAGCTGCCAGCTAATTCCAACCAAGTGCTGATCCCGGTTTCTGGCTGCCATAGTGTGTAACTTCTGAGTTGTTGTGTGACAGCTTTTGGCCTCTTGCTCCTTATCCTAACTGCATATGTGTATATGCACAGTTTATGTATCATGTAACAGCCACCTGCAAGCTTCCCGTGTCCCTCAGAGTGGGATCCACCCTTGCACCAAGTTGTTACTTATCGATGCATCTGTAATCTTCCATTGAGTTTTTTTGTACCAACCTGTTTAAAACCTGATTTTCTCCTCTCTCTCTGCAACATAATCCGTGTGTGTCACGTCCATTCATGGTTTCTGGATCTGAAGAGCCACACATACGTAGTGGATTCAGATTTTCTTAACATCAGTCATGTTTTTTGCAAGTTTTGATTAAGATTGCTCACACTTGCTGTTACCATAAAGCCATTCCATGACATTATCATTTCCAAAATAACATGAGCTATTGCATACCTAGGCAACAATCAGACTGGGACATGGTTTGGTTTTGTTCAGTAGATTTAGAAATGCTCCTGTGGGTAGTCCGGCCTTTGCCACATAATTCAGTTTTCCTGTGCTTGACATCAGTAAGGATCTGGATTTAAAAGTCCTCTGATGTAAAGGAATAGGCCAGTACGTTATCACACAGGAGTGGACCTGCCTTTTCACAGTAGCTGACAGAAAATAAGCTAATCCATACATTGGTCTGAACACTCTGAATATTTGTCTGAATCCATACTCTGAATAATACTATAGAGCACGGGAAAAAGGAAGTTCTCAGGTTGAAGGAAGAAGACAAACCACCTGCTGAAGGCTGTCTTTTGAAATAAGCAAAAACCTGTATTAAAGGAGAGGCTGCAAGACCTCAGTTTTAGGGAGGTTTAGTTTGTTTTCAAGATTCTTAATTAGCAATGCAATGATATAAATAGTTCCAAGAGCTACATCGCCACTAGGAAATAAAAATTATTAGGAGCTGGAAGTGCTCACCTTTTTTTAATATTTAAATTATGTTTAATGGAAATGTTTAACCAAAAAAAAAAGGCAAATCATCCATTGCACAGTTTTTTTTTAAAGTATCATTTAGTAATGAGATTTATACTTTACACTTTGGTCTTGTCTCTCCTCCTGTAATTAAATCCTGTCAAAAGCAGTAGTGTCAGATGTCATAGTTTTCAGGATTACAAATTCAAGGATCTCTTCTTTATTTTAACCCAGCAAATCAAACTGTGGTCTGTAAATGAAAAAATACCAATGTTTTGAATACGGAATTTGAAATGCTTAAAATGTCTCAATTAATGATCTGTAACAGAAAAAAGGTTTTATATATATATGTCATTTTAATTACTTTAAAGTATCTCAATTTGTGCACTGGTCACTTGTACAGAATATGCATTTTCTTAGACCTTTTTACCAAAGGCTGCTGTAGCTGCACAGAGTTAAACAGTTTCCAAGCGTAATAATGGTAAATCCCATACCTAGACTCTATCTTTGACTTACACCCTCAAAGCCAGTTTTAATTTCAAGGTGAACAGTCCTGGTGAATTGTGATGTTTCTGTTTTGACCTAATATACATATGCTATCAAGTGGTGGTAACTGTTCTGTTGTGGTAAAGAAAAAACCAAAATCTTCCTGGAAGAACAGTAGCCTTTATTCTGGTTTGATGTCCCCTTCTCGTTTAATTTTTCACAATGCCTGTTGCTCAGAAAAGCCCTGGCAGCTTTCACTGCAAGGAGTGAGTCTCCACAAGAGCAGGCATTCCTTGATTCTCTGGAGTCTGGAAGTGTCACTTCACCATAGATGTCTCTCCAGGTGACACATTTCAGGATTTCTTGTTTTGACGGTAATTGGTAAAGATCTCCAGTATAAACTGTTGGTACAGTTCAATTTAGAACTTTTTCACTGTGTAGTGTTTGTTCTCTTTTCTTTTTTTTCCTCAATATTTGAATATATTCTAGCTCCATGTGAGGATGATGTGGAGGATGAGCTGGGCACAGAGCCTGCAGACACAGAAGGGCAGGCAGGTGAAGAGGGAGACACGGGTGCAGAGCTGGACGATGGTAGGGTACCACTGTGCAGCCTTTAAACCTCTTGTGTGAACAGAATGTGTTAGCAATGAGCATTTTGCATGAGGATACTTAAACCTGGTCTTATTTTTAGAGGTGTGGGAGTTTGTTTCAAATATTCAAGAGGGAGCCGGGAGTGAGGGACAAAAAGAAAGAGAAGAACCTCAATGTCCTGGATTATGTAATGAATTTCTCATGTCCTCTCACCACATGTCTTGTGTCTGTATTCAATACTGATCCTGATGAATAACAGAATTAGATTTGTAAAAGTTCTATAATACTATGTCGGAATCTTTCCCTTGCTATTTTAAAATTAACATTTTCCAGAGAACTGATAAGGCAGGATTTCAGTTACTGATTTAACTCTTTGTACTAACAGTCCAATCATTTACTGCTTACATTTACTGCTTCAATGACTAATTACCACACTAAAAAAGGAGTGAACATTGAAGTGTTCAGGTTATGAAAGTGGTTAGCACCATGTGAATAGAAAGTATTATGTCCTGATGGACTTGTATCCAAGCTCTCTTGGTTTTTTCCATCCATGATTAGATGACATTGCATCTGATGCAGAAGCGGAGTTTCGCTTGCGTCAGGGTGCTGTAGAAGGGCCAGGACTAAAAGTCTCTGAGGATGAAGAAGATGAAGAAGAAGCAGAAGGTGCTTCTGGCAGTGTGACAGAAGGTAATCACTCTCTCCTCAGTGCTTGAATCATGTTAATTGCTTTTGAGATAGTCTATACAATTACGGGATTTAGGAGAAGAGAGCCTCTTGGATTTGAACCATCTCACTGCTCTCAGTGGCAAGGTCTGTTCTTGCATTAACATTTTGAGAAGAATGTTCTGAATCCATTAATTACAGCTTTGTAAAGTGTGAGAACCCTTCTAACTGCTTTTTCTTGTAAAAGTTGTTACATTAAAAAGCTTGTACCTTTTTGAACATTTAAAAAGTTCTGTTGTGTTCCAGCTGTCCAATCTACAAGTTGTAAAAAGCCGAGAGATTTGTCAATACTTGCTGTGTGTAACATTAAAAAAAGGTAGAATATTAATGGTTTGTGTATTTTTGGAACTTTTTTCTTTTCCCTAGATCCATGCAAGCCATCCATCCCTATACAGCCCTCTAGTGACAGTGTTCTTCCTCTGTCTCCAGCTGCTAGTCCCAAAGCAAAACAAGCTGAGGTAAGAAAGGGAGTCTTTGACATTTTCTACTTAGCACCTATAGTTCAATGAAACCAGTTTACTTTTAGAGTGGGCTGAGTCTGGTTTGCTGACAGCAATTGCTGACAGCATTCACTTTCTATTAAAGTAAGTTTTTTTTTTTTGATGGCCAATGATTCTATCAGACACAGTTATTGTTTAGCAGGCAGACTTTAGGACATTAAATTAGTGTTTTGATATCCATGATTTCCTTACTTCTAGCTTTGTTAAAAGCAAAAAAAAAAAAAATCATGTTCTTGTGTGCCCAGTGATTGTTAATATCCCCCTTTTTCATTTTTCTGCAGGATGTAGAAGATCCCCTGGCTGAAGTATGCCGTGCAATAAAATCCCCAGAGCCACGCTTTTTCCCTGAGCCTTTCATTCTGGAGGAAAGACCGAAGGATGAAATCCCCAAAGACAGGAAAGTTAAGAGCCCTTTGGTGCCACCATCTCCAGTATTGTCCCAGCCAGTTGCATCACCAGAGGCCATTGCACCCCCATCAGTAGCAGAGTCTCAGCCAGGAGCACCAGCACTGGCCTCATCCCCAGCATCTGCTCAAATGCCTATCTGTTCCCAGCCTTTGCCTGCTGCCGAAACATCCATCCCATCCCCAGTGGAGCCTCCGGTATGTTTCCAACCCGTCCCAGCCTTAACATCTACTCCTTTAGCCAAATTGGCTCTGAGGGGCCAGGATGGTGAGGTGGAAAAACTGGGGAGCCCTACTACTGCAGAAGAAGCCCTGAAACGGAGCAGCCTTGTGGAAGAGTTCTGGATGAAGAGCGCTGAAATCCGAAGGAGCTTAGGGCTCACCCCTGTGGACAGAAACAAACGCTCAGAGAGCAACTTCACCGTGTCTGCTCTGGAGGCAACTCCTCAGAAGACTTTCAATAGCAGGAATATTTCAGGGGATGAAAGGATCCATCCTGTGAAACCCCAGCCTGCCCCAAGAAGACAAGGACTATCCAAGTTAGAAAATGAGCAGATTTCTCTACTCACTCCCAAATCTCCATCAGAAAAAGAGCTAAAGATTTCCGGTGAAGTGCGGGGAGATGTATCCAGCAGCTCTGGGCTTGGCCTTCAGGAGAGCTCCTCTAACATGAGAACTATGGCTAGCCAGAGCTTCAACACTTCTGACTCCACCATGCTGACTCCTCCATCGAGCCCGCCCCCGCCGCCGCCTCAGAACGAGGAACCGGCCACGCTGCGCAGGAAGAGGTACCAGGCACTGTGGCAGAATGAGGTGGAAGCCAGGTCACCTCCAACACCAGCATCAACACCTCCTGCTCCCCGACACCAGGAACCAGCCCCTCCTGCCAAGGAGTCCCCCCCGGCCAGGAGAGACGACGTGCGGAAATCGTTCGCGGAGAGCGTGGACGAAATCCCGTTTGCTGATGATGTAGAGGACACGTATGATGACAGGACAGAGGACTCGAGCCTTCACGAGAAGTTCTTTACGCCTCCTACCAGCAGGCCAAGGCCAGAGAAGCCACATCTCTTGCCCTTGGTCAAAGAAAACGGTGGTCCGCCCTCGATGGAAGGAGGGGTTCACCAAAAGAAGAGAGTGTTCCCTGACATTTCTGTGGAGGCCAAGGAGCTCGCTGAAGAAAGGATGAGGGCCAGAGAGAAGTCTGTCAAGAGCCCAGCACTACGTGATGCCATGGCTAAACATTTGTGTAAAATGAAAGATATGGAGATGGCTGCTGCT
Source organism: Oxylabes madagascariensis (assembly GCA_013400675.1). NCBI lineage: Eukaryota > Metazoa > Chordata > Aves > Passeriformes > Timaliidae > Oxylabes > Oxylabes madagascariensis. The sequence goes on from VYZR01008221.1 coordinate 28,251, forward strand.
GCTGCTACTGGGGCCACAAGGGCACGAAAGGCATCTTCTATGCCCTTGAAGACCAAAGAGTTGTTTGACTCTCCAAAGCATTTGGCCTTGAAATTAGCAGAGGGATCCGCACGAAAACATAATTCTGCTACTGAGAAGTTCTCCACTCCTCCTGCTGATATGGCTGGACCTGAAGGGTCTGTCAGCTCTTCAGAAGGCTCCAGTGGGAAGAGTAAGAAAAGAAGTTCCCTCTTCTCCCCTCGTAAGAACAAAAAGGAGAAGAAATCCAAAAATGATAGCAGACTTTCTGACAAATCTAGTGGTGGGACAGAGGAAGCAACAAAGCCTAGGTCGTTATGGAAGTCTGTTTTCTCTGGCTATAAGAAGGACAAGAAGAAAAAGGCTGATGAGAAATCCTGCCCAAGTACTCCCTCAAGTAATGCCACTGTGGATTCTGGCAAGCACAAACCCTCTCCACTGATTACAGCTGCAGGTATAACAGATAAGTGTCTCTGCACTGTGCCCTTTTCCTGCTTTTCCGAGGTGTCCTTGAAAGCAGTTTTCGTTTGCTTTGTCATTCATCTGCTGTGCTGAATGCTGCTGCTCCCCAGTGTCAGATGGGCTGGGCAGGGTAAGTGCCAGGGACTGGATTTGTGTGTCTGCATATTGACAGAATCCACTGGAAAAAAAATGGAACCCTGACTAAAATTTTAACTCTCAATACGTACAAGGCACATCTGTTTAATGTGTTTTATCTTAGATTTGAGAAATAAGCATTATTTGTTGGAATTTGTGACATTCCGTCCCCACTTTAAATCTGATCTTCACCTTTTCTTTGGCTGATCTTTTCTTTCTTTCCACCTGGCTCCATGGAAGCTGAAGACTGCAGAGATGCTGTTATTCCTGGAATAACAGGAATTTGGTGGCTGTCTGCTGATCTCTGAAGGAGGGATTCGGTAGTCTCCTGTAAATCTTTCACATCCCATCAGTTGCAGGCAGAGATGTTTAAAGGCAACTTGGGATACAGTAAAAAAGTTAGCTACAAATGCAGTTGAAAGCAAACATGTTAGATTTCTCTGGCATTGTACCAACAGCCAAAATAGAGCCAGCTGCTGTCATTCCAAGTGCTGTATCTATCCTAAGAGCATTGATACAGCACAAAAAGAACCATGACAGTGATTTCTAGCAGCATTTGAAGAAAGTGATGCTCTCTTTAGAACAGCTCAAACTCATGCTGGTCGTTTTGTGGAGCAGGGCTTCTTTGATCCCTCCCAGGCAGAACAACTGACACTGGCATAAAAGGGCTGAGTATTTTTGGTGCTCAATCAAACCTACAACTGTTCTCTGAAGAGTTCACAGAAAGGATTGTTACCACTTCTCTAACTTCCCCTTTTTATTCACAACTTCACAGATTTACAGCTCCGTCAACACCTGAGTTTCTCAGAGGACTCTGACCTCTCCAGTGATGATATTCTGGAACGCTCCTCCCAGAAATCCAAACGAGAGGTATGTAGGTGGGAAATGCATTTGAGATGGATCTTGCACCGTTCAGATCACAGACTCAGAGAATCACATCAGAAACTCAGATAATTAATGTTGTTGTTTCTACTTTTTCTCCCATGGAGCAGGTTTTCCTGTAAGTCAGCTGACTGGCCTATCTAAAAGAGATGGTTTCACTTGTTTTCATGATTACAAGCTACCCTCCACTGTTATTATAAGAAGGATTCATTGTCTCACTGTCCCATGACTTTTCTGGGCACTAAAAAGGAGACAGACTGGCCTGTGGTCTCCTGGGTATTCCTTTTTCCTCTTTTTAAAAATGGGATTTGTTTCCCCTTTTCTAGTCAGTGGGAACTCCACCAAACTGCCACAGCTTCTCAAATATAATGGTCAATGGCTTGGGTCCTTTCTCTGCCTATTCCCTCAGAACTTGTGCACCTGCAGGTGCCTTAGATGTTCTCAAATGTGACTTTGTCCTACACGGGCAGTTCTTCATTCTCCCAACCCCTTCTACGACTGGGATGGTGTGGCTGGAGCCACTTACTGGTAAAAATCAAGGCAAAGTGGGAGTACCTCAGCCTTTTCCATATCCTGGCTAACAAGGTTTCCAGTTTCCTTCTGGAAAGGGCCCATGTTTTCCCTAGTCTTCCTTTATCACTGACATACCTATAGAAGTTTTCCTTGTTGCCACTGATGTCCCTGGGCAGATTTAAGTCTGTCGAGCCCTTAGCTCTCCTACCCTGACCCCTGGCTGCTTGGAGAATTTCTCTGTATTCCTCCCAGGCTACCTGCCCTTGCTTCTACCCTCTGTAGATTCCCTTTTTCTGTTTGAGTTTGTCCAGGAGCCCCTTGTTCATCCACACAGACCTCCCAGCATTTTTGCCTGACTTCCTCTTTGTTAGGATTCATTGCTTCTGAGATTGGAGGAGGCAGTCCTTGAATGTTAACCTTTCCTGGCTAATCCTTGAATGTTAGCCGGCTTTCCTGGGCCCCTCTTGTCTCCAGGGCTTTATCCTACAGCACATTTGATTCAATTTTAGAATGTCACTATTACTGCAAAAACAAGGGAATAATTTAAGGAACTGTTTGATCATAGTAATGAAGAATCCTGCTTTCATTCCTGGGAGCCTCTAAGCTCTGCTAGACAGAATTGGCAAGGTTTGGGAGGACTGTGTAGAGATTTTATTGACCCCACAGAACACTAAGGCTCTTCTGGTACGCCAAAATGAAAACTGTATTCCCACTGTTCTTTCCTGGTGGTGCCTGGTGCACATGTTAAAAAAGCTCAAGAAGAGAAGAGCTTCTGGGAGGGAAATGTCACAGGCACAGTGGGCTGTGCCTCCTGTCTCAAAGCTGTCATCCCATGTGCACAAATCAGTCTCAGGTGCCAAACTGATCCTTGGCTGAGATGGCAAAGGTGTGGAAGTACTGCAAATTGAAGTGTCATATGAAATGCTTTCTAAGTATATATGGTAGAATGAACTAGAATAGCTAATGAATGCGTTTAAGGCTGGTGGAAGAAATTGATGAACTAAATAGGAATTTTCTGTATTTACTTATCTCTCTTTTAATCTCTTTCCCTAGTTGGTCTAGATCTCATCTGAGAGGAAGATTATTTTGTTTTTATTTTATTCCCTTTTTTCTCTCCCCCTTCCATTCCCCCTTGCATGCCCTCAAGGCGTTTCATGAGAAATTCTGCATTTTCCAAGAGATGCAGAAGAATGAGGTACCTGGGGCCAGCAGAGGACAGATACCCAATACCTGGGGTTCAGATAAGAGTTACAGAGTTTTTGGTCTGCCTTGATGGTCATTTTTTTTCTATGCTGGGCCACTTAGATTTCAAATGGCTTTTGCAGAAAGAAAGATCACATCTGTAAGCACAGGAGGGGATGATAGGTGACAGTGGCAGATGCCTGGAATCCTCATACTGAAAATATCTCACAAGCTCTGCCAAGGGTGTGGTGGTAGTGTCTCTTTTTTGCTCATTTGCTGTTGCTGAAGTTGCATTAAGAATTTATTTACTCAGCACCTGCCTGCTTTCTTAAGAATAGTTTTGAGAATGTATTTATTTAGAGGAAAACTAAAATGGTCTGAAAACTTGACTTACCTCATTTTGTTGCATCCTATCCAAGGATGTAGAATGTACATGCAAACACTGGAATGCCTTGCTGTCAAAAGAAATGTAACCAAACTTTGAGTCTGACCAAGCTGGGTTTTTTACTGGTTTGGGGTGGGAGTTGTATTTTTTAAGTTATAACCTGCCTGCTACTTTACATGGGTAAGAGCTGACTTACTGTGTGCTACTTAACTTTTATGTGAACCCCTTCTCCAAACTGAAATCCTGTTCGTGCTGCTTTTTGGTAATGTAGTGAGCTTGCTTCCCAAACAGCCTGCTCTGTTTAGCCTGTTCTTTGTGATCAGCAGTGAATTAATTCAGTGTTGTTTTAATGTGGTGTCTTTCAAGAGAAACATCTTTTAAAGGATTCCTAATGGGAATGCCCCGTGGGTGTTGTGTTTGTAGGTGTGTTGTCACCATGTGTGTGTTTGTCATTGTTCCTGTACAGTTGTGGTGTTGTGCTCAGGTGTTCACCACCACAGGTAGCTTGCTTTTTCCTGGAGCCTGCAAAATGCTGGTGGTGTTCTCTGGCTTCTCATTTGTGACTGGTTGTAGTAAATTCAATGTGAGAGTGCAAAATGCTGTCTGTTTGCCCAGAGTGGCACAATGCCTTCTGGACTTCATGACATGAAGGGAAATTTACCTCTCTTCTTAGCAAATAAATCTAAGTGCTTTACTTAGATCTACAAATCTACTATTACTAAGA
>VYZR01008225.1:0-10232 GCA_013400675.1 Oxylabes madagascariensis
AGACACAGACACACACACACACTGTTTTGGCATTATAACTCTGCATAGATCAAAGATGCACTTCAGTTATCAGAGCCCCCCGTGTACAGAAGTCCTGCAGAAATCCAGCCTCCAGCCATGGGACCAGGGCATCGGTGCCCTTGGGGCACTCAGTGGCCGCTGCCCGCAATCAAGCACAAGGCTCAGGAAAACAGAAACAAGTGAAAGATCTTAAAGTGAAAAGGTCTATGACACACTCATACACCTAGAAACTATTCAAGCTAAGACTCTAAAGATTCTTACTTTTAAGTCCATTTCCAAAATGCATTTTAAGTGCAATTTGTGCTTTTTCATGTGCTTGTGATGCCACTATCACCTATTGTCAACTGAGATCCGGCACTGCACGTGCTTCCACACGGGAACAGCCAGCGAAGGAACACCCCACATGCCACAACACAAGCAGGTAACACTTCCCAACTACTCTCCAGGCCAGTACAGCAAAAATCACGGCTTACAGACACTTGGCTAACACGCGAGTCACCTTGACCCACGAGCACAGTCCCGCTGGCGTCACGCAGACATCATGCACCCAGAAGGGTTTCCGCAACAGGGCCCAGAGCAAAATGGTTTGCAGGGAGAATTCCTGGTGCTCCCACGTCCCTGCCGGGGATGTGGCAGGAGCCAGCACCACTGCCACGAGCGCTCTCGGTACTGCTGCAGAAACACCACAGGGGGGTTTAGCCACAAGGGCTCCCTTTACTTCAACAGGATGGACCTCCAGGACTGAACTTCAGCATCTGAAAGGATGAAATGGAGAGCGAAAACCACAACAGTCTCACGTACTTCAACTGTGGTGCAGGGGGAAAAAATCCCACCCTGCATTTTCAAACAATTTATTGCATAATGTCATGATATGTGACTAAATACATTTCAGGCTACAGTGAGGACCAAAATCTCTAGAACGGTAAGTACTGGTGATACTGCATTATGAAAAGAATGGCAGCACTTAGCATCAATACAAATCAACACATCTGGGAATTTTAGTTTTGCCATTTATGAAAGAAATAGTCTACACTGCAAAATAGCTAAACCGTAAGTGATGGAAAATGCTGGGATTTCATATTTGCTTTCTTCCATCCAAAAGTCTCCGAGACACTTCATTGATACACTGTTATTTAAATGCAAATTATTGCAAAGACAAGTGTCCCTGTATTTTTTGAATTGTAAAAGTCAAGAGATGTTAGGCTAAGTCCTGTCCCCATCTTCTAGCAAACTCAGGGCGAGGGGGCAGAGTCCTCCTGATTATGTCTAGGGCTCTATCATTATTCCACAGGTGAAACAACAACATATAGAAGAACTTCACATAAAACAGTTCCCTCATATATATTTTTTTTAAAACAGTAAGATAGTGCAACTTTTTAAAACACATTTATCACAACACAAATTAATTCCTTGCATTCATCTAAGTTCTCAACTTTATACCTTGGCACACAGAACAGGAATTTTGTTTCATGTTAAAAAAAATTCACACTCTGGGAGAAAAAAAAAAGCAAACTGGCCAATTCTTCCCCCATTTATCTAGCAAAACCACCTTCTTCCTTCTGCCATTCAGTGAGTATAAAACAGGCTGTACAAGCCTCATTTCTGTGCTAAGTTAACTTTTAGAATTAAATAATTGAAATAGTTTATTAAAAAAAAATAATATATTCCCCCCCCCCCTCCCCTGAAACACTGCTCGTAGACAAACCGAATGGAAGTTTGTATTTCTTTCAATCTGCTTTGCATGCAATTCCCCTGAAAGGAATCAGAAACAAAGAACTGGTTTGCACGTTTGGTTTTACTCAGTTGTACCACGTGAAACGTAACAACACTGTGCACCGGAGCACGGGGGTCTTCCTCCACCGCCCTGCTTGGAACTCCCATCTTCAATCCAAACGCACCCAGGCGGGTAACTTAGACCAGGTTTCCTGGTTTCCGGTCCTGGCCTTTGCTGGGGACTATTGTGCTCTCTGAATTGTTCTGCTGAAACTGAAGTCTGCTCCCCCTCTGCGAGGAAGGAGGCATGTTGCTGTGCTGGTGATGGAAAAAAGAGGAGCCTGGGTAATGCCCCATGACCTCGCTGTACGTCGGGGGTGGTCCTTCCATTCTTCCATTACTGCTATAGTTGGTTGCACTTATGCCCGAATTGCTGCTGGGTGGGCAGGGACCCCCATTGTACATCGAGATGTCTATCAAGTCGCTATCAAAAATGGTTCGGTTGGGCGGCGCCCTGACGGATTCCCGGTTGAGCTCCATCTGCTGCTCGGGGTCCCGGAGCTGCAGGGTGCACGGGCCCTGGTACGGCGGTGGCTCTTCGCCGTCGGACAGGGAGATGGTCGGAGGAAGGTCAATCTCATGCTGCATGTAAGGGTAAGTGGGCTGGAAGCGACTGAAACGGTCCCGCTGCATAAAAGACGGGGTGGTAAACCTGTCCCTGGACCTTGGGGCGTACATGATCTGAAACGGGAAGAGAGACATGTGTGACTCCACGTCTGCGCAAAGCGCCGCGGGTGCTCCGATCTTTACAACAAACTGAGAAAACACAGAATGCTCCTTTTTGCCACCTGTCTTAGAGGTTAAGCCCAGCAGATACTGGGCACGCGTGCGGCCACATGCATGCAGGTGAAGAGGCAGGAGGTGCAGGAAGGATCCAGCACACTTGAGAACAGCTGCAGGAAGGAAGCTCAAGGCTCCACAAAGCTCCTTCTGACATTAAAATACTCCCAGCAAAAACAATGATTCTGTTTCTGAAACCAGGAAATGAGTTCTCTCTAGTCTCGATAATTGACTAGTTCTACAACAATGTCCCAATACTGAATTTCAGCTGCAGTCTAAGCTTGCCCCTCCTACTCAAGAGTCAATGCATCCCCAAAGAATTCACATGGTCATTTTAGTACAATTTGTAAAGGCTCAGCATATCTCACACCTTCACTATCAAAGTGTATCAGGTGTCCTCCTCCCCCTCAGTTCTCAGCATGAACAGCCTCTGCGGAGAACCTACAAAGCTTCTGCATTGTGATGGAAAATATGTCCCTGGTATATTAAACCCTGGAGAAGGACAGGCTTTACAAAAGGAAGCATTCAAGATACTCTGTGAGGTGCTATTACTCCTCACTTGNAAGCAAGTTCTTGGGGAAGATAGTCAAAAATCTGTCAGTACCTCTGAAGCACCCTGGCGCGAAACCGAGCTTTCTGAGGGCCACAAGCACCCCTCCTGAAATGTGGAAGAAAACAACAAAAAAAGAAAAATTAATAGATCACATCACCATTCTGCCTCATTATCACAGCTCTTACCAGCAGTCATCTTCTAAGGACTGGCTGTCTCCAGGAGCTAAGCAAGCAACATCCCACCCCTTTCTTTCCAAAACATGAGCAAAGAGCAGCTCTGCTCCCAAGCAAGTCATGCTTGGCCTATTTTGCAAGTGCCAAGATGTCATTCACAGCACCCAGCCCCACAGGCCATAAGGACGCAGCAAGCTGGTGGTGGCTGAGAGAGTGTGGCAATGCATGGAGATGACAGGAGACACCTCAGCACCTGAGTGCTGAGCAGGTACCCGTCACCTCCCAAAGCAGCAAGGGTGGCAGGTCCGACAAAGGTCTGCCAGCCAGGATCCCAATTACACACAGGCAAAACAGTCCACAACAAAACCTGGCGTCTGTAATCTCAGTGAAGTGACAGACACACTAAGCCCAGGGATAATCTGTTCAAAACTGTCAGTTGCCCAATTCCCACTATAAACAGTAGTTAAAGCAGCTGAGGTTTCAGCCCCTTTTTCAACCACTTCTCCAACCACCTTCCCAAGTTGAAATATTTTCTCTCTCATGCCTTGAAATGCTGTTCTGACATTGTACCAGCACTCAAGACAGAATAAAAGGGTGAAGAACAGTGTGTCAATAAGGGAAAATATCTTAAAGTGTAGAATTATTTTTCTTCTCAATTAATTGTTTAGAGTAGCAGTAACTCCTGTATTGAATTTATTTTATTGGAAAATTTTGAGGCTGAAAAGAACATATCAGAGCAGCTACAAAGCACAGAACTTCAATCTTGGTGCACAAAGAGAAAAATCAAAATATTGTATAGTCGTGACTATTTTCTTGATGCTAATTCAAGTTTTACAGACCTAAGAAATTTCAGGAACTGGAAGGAAAATGCATACTGTCCCCAAAAGCATTACCATGTATAGACTGCTTCCAAATCTTACTGTACTGCTTCTTCTCACCATAGCATCTTTCAACATATTTCAGATGTAAAAATAGACTCAATGAGATGTTCATCATGACACTCAGAGACCAAAAGCCGTCTGTGATCTTGTCAGGAGAGTCCAGCGCAGAGGAAAGCTGCTCTAAGAGGACTCTCCCACAGGATTCAGCTGCTAAGGGAAATGCTTTGAATAGCAAAGCTGGTACACTTCTCTTCTGTAGCTTTAGAAAGCAAAGATAGAGAGAGGCTGACAATTGCAATTATTTACAGCTTCCCCAAGTATTCCCCTTTGCAAAGACAATAAGGACAAATCTCATGCCGATTCATGTATTTCAGTGCCTAGACAAGGTTCTGTCAGTTGAAGAAATTGTAACTGTGGAACTAGGCACATAAATGCATATACACACTTGTATACACATTCCTTTCCATTCCTTCAGCACCCAGGTGTCCTCATTTTGAAATATCCAAGGGTATGTTTGCACAATTGAAGGCAGTCAGGTTATCAGCAGTTGACCCAACAGGCTCCAAACCCATTGCAACTGTTTGTAAAACGTATCAGTCAAAGCTAAAGTTCTCAATTAACCGCTCCTGAGTTACAGGCTCAGAAGAGAGGGAAAAAGGCAAAACCAACAAGCCAACCCAGAACGAAATAAAGTCTACATCCACCACTCAGATCCCTTAAACTTCCTTATGAAAAGGAATTGCCGATGAGGACGTGGAAACGACTTCCATCCTAGGGCCCATCTCCCACAAGGTAAGAGGGTAAGATGAGCTGAGAGAGATGGTGCAGCATATGGAGCAAAGCTCCTTGCATGGAGATGGAACAGGACCTGCTCACTGAGCCAAGAACCCCAGATCTGCTACCAGCCAAGCCTAACAGAAATAACTTGTTAGAAGAGAGGAGTTGCCTATTACTTCTCCTGCTGATGCCTGAATCCCAGAACAATCAAAGGCCCTGCCTGGAGGCACTGCAGCTGCTACAGGGATCCCACTGAGTGTACCCAGGGCACTGGGATCGTCACACCAACATGAGACCAAAGGAGCCCAAAGCTCTTCCCACTCTGGGATAACTACTTGAGAAGGTAAACAGTTTGGGATGCAGTTGAACTCTGAGGCTGTGAGATCCTTCGGATGCAAGGATATGTAACAATATAGTTCCTGCGACAGACAGTATGTCCTAGAGCTCACCTGTAGCTCCTCCCTTCCCTAAGGTTTCCCCCTCCAGAGAGAACAGCAGACAAAAAATAATGTGGCAGCAGCCAACCCCAGCAAGATCTCTATCCCAGGAGCCAGAAGAACTCCCCAAGCAGATGGCTGGGTAACATGCGCTCAGCGTGCCCACGCTTGGAAAATACCAGGCTCACACATGCGCCGAACAACCTCACCATGCTTGGTCCAATGACACAGCACAGAATTCTCCCCTCACCGAGGCCAGGCTAGCTGATCCAACACAGAATTTCTGCCCTCCTGAAATCACTGCATCTACCACAGGAGACTTACTACCTACCTTTCTCAAGTCTTTATTTAAGGGAAATTCCCCCTTCCCTGCATTGGGTAGATACCACCTAACCCTAGGGTTGGTGCCCACCAACTCCACTGATCTTGGGGTGATGGCAAGAGGTGGAGATGAGAAGAAAGTGTTGCAGAAGAAAAATATCCCTATGACTACACCACTCCACCCTGAGATGTAGATTTAGGAAATAATGTGCTGGGACCACCCTGAACAATCTGGGGTGACTTATATTGAGAGAAAACGTTAGTTTGTGCTCCCTGCTTGTCCCTGTGCTTACAGACCTTCCTTAGAAACCTATAATGCTTCCTGTGCTCATATCAGTGAAAATCAGATGAGAACTGACAGCATTTGTATTTATATTAGGGATTTGTACAAGCAGTGATCAGGTATGTGCAAACAAGGCTAAACCTGAGCAAATGCAATTTACCCATATCTTGATGAGGGCAATACCCCATTTACCTGCTTTTTATAGACTGTCAATAGCTAGGCCATCTCAACGTGCTTCTTGTTCAAGAGACTTCAGACATGAGCTTCAATACTTAAAAGTAACAGGGAAACAAAGCTTATGCATTCATTCCCTATAGTGTATTCATTTTTAACATTGTTAGGCTTTGGAATGAAAATCCTAGCACCTACCAATAACACCAAGCAAGAAAAATCTTAGGGATCCACCTATGTCTTTTGCTGACCGTTGCCATTTTTGGGTTTCACCGTAATTTACAGAAATTAACTTTGTGATTAGGTTTTGAAATAGCAGCATCACTTAATAAATCCAGCTGAGTGATTACTTAATTATCTCATGGTGATGATTATTTAACTCAATATTTAGAGCTTAGGAGACTCTATAAGCCTAAGATAATTTGCTATTTCAAATTTTACAAAGCTTTAGAGCCTCTAGAATTAAACAGTGTAGGAAGATGACTTTTTGAGGCCATTTTTAAACTCTGGAGCACACATTGTCATCCCACTGCCTCAGCTGAGCGTCAGCCCATTGACAGCCAGCAGGAAAGACACTTACCAGAAGAATCATTTTTAATTCAGGAGAAACCATAGGTAAATTTTACACTCAGCAAAAAGTTTTCCTCAAATTGTAATACAGCAAAAGGATCCCTGTGTTTCTTATAGCTGGGATAGAGTTAATTTTCTACAGAGTAGCAAGTATAGGGCCATGTTTTGGATTTGTAAGGAAAACAGCGTTGATAACCCAGGCATATTTTCATTATTGCTGAATGGTGTTTACACAAGAGTCAGGGTCTTTTCTGCTCCTCACCTCACCCCACCCCACCAGTGAGGGGGCTGGGGGTGCACGAGGAGCTGGCAGAGGACACAGCCTGGACAGCTGACCCACTGACCAAAGGGACATTCCAGACCACATGCCAGCATGATCAATATGTACAGCCAGGGGAAGAAGAGGGAAAGAGGGACTTTGGGAGCAAGAGCATTTGTCTCTGCAAGTCACTGTTACACACAGTGGAGCACCTATGCCCTGGAAATGGATGGACATGTGCCTGTCCCTGGGAAGTGGTGAATGAATTCCTTGTTTTGCTTTCCCTATTAAACTGTCTTGATCTCAGCCCACAGGTTCTCACTTTTACCCTCCTGATTCTCTCCCCCAGTCCACTGGGAGCAAGTGGCTATATGGTGCTTAGTTGCCAGTTCAGGTTAAACCATGACAACAATCCCATATAATTCAAACTTTTCTTTTTTTTGATGACTGTTAAGGAGATTTGCAGGCTCTCTCCACTATTAAGTTTCTGCAAGATAGAACTCCGCCTGAAATGATGTTTTCTGAGAAACAAAAATCAGTTTTTCACTTTCTTAAATGCATTACAATTATTAAGAAGGTCCCTCTTTTCCCCTTAACACAGATTTTTATTTTTATATAAAAACATACACACACACAAATACACACACTTCTTTTGCAAATGAAATGTTCCAGATAGCAGTGTAGTTTCTGATTTTGGCCCTAGGTGGTACCTTACACCACATTAAAGCAGTGGCTTGCTGAAAACACTCCAGGAGGGCACAGAGACTCACTCCTCCCCGTATCTTCCTGGGTGATAGAGACCAGCACAGCTTTAAAGATAGCAACAAACACAAGCAAAACAAACTATTGTGTTGTCCCCAACAGGATGATGAGTATTCCAGCAGGATTGCTCGTTCCTTTAAAAGCTATTCCTCACGGGCAGGAAAGGTGACGCTGTCTAACAGAGCAGTACACAGTACCAAGGAGAAGAACTAGAGAATTACAGAGAGTGCCAAATCTCTCACACGTAATTTGCCTCCCTACACTTACTGCAATTATTCCTGTTACTTAATGCTTTAAAACTTTTATTTCCCCAACTTCACAGCACTTTATCACTTTAAGTAATCTTCATTTCATCCAGCTGAAGGGAGTAAAGTACTATTATCCTTCCTCCTTTGTTTGGAGATGAAGCAAGTTGCCCAAGGTGACACACTGAGTCAGGGGCCATCCAAAGCCAGCGCTCCTCACTTCTAGTCCTACCTGCAGATTTCAGGGACAGTCCTGCCCTTATTAAACATATAATGACTTTACTGTGGGAGACTTCAAAGAGCAGCAGCCGAGCTCGCTGTCCCTCTTGGCAGCACTCCCTGAGGAGAGGCGAGCCCATGTCCCTCAAGGAGACAGCAGGAGAATGCAGTGCACATCCAGCCCCTGCCAAATGATGACTGGTACAAAAAGATTTGGCAGAGCAGGGTGGTCTACAGCACTCACACTCTCTCCTGGCTGTAGACTGGGTTCTTGTTCCCAGTGGGATTTGCTTTCTTTTGCGTATGTCAGTAAGAAAACAAGAATGAGTGGCCCAGGGACACCAGCAGGGAGCAGACAGAATAATGCCAATGCCAGTCGGAAATAATTTAGAAGACCAGCAGGAAAGACTAACATTTGAAATTACTGACAAACCCCTGAGCTGTCAATATTATTGAGTATTTTCTGTCACCCTCCTGACATTCCCCTTTTATTTTGAAATAGCTGGTACAAGGCAGAGGCGAGTATTTTTTACGGCTGTGCTCCTGGAGCTTGGCATCCCAGACTGGCATTCCCAACACAGGTTCTAATGCAAGCTGACTAGGCTGAGCAGTAATGCTGCCCTCGGTGCTGGGAGGCAGGGGCTGGTCAGGGTGAGCATCTTGTGTGATGGATGCAGGGATTTGCTGCCAGGAGTAGGCCTGGAGCAGTCCAAGTGTTCAGCACTCATTCAACATCTACTTTTATAAAAGAAGACAATGCAAAGAAACCAGGATAGGGAAAAGGAATGAAATTAGGAACATCAGAAGCTCATTAAGCACCTCTCTGTAAATCAGGTAATCGCTTTCCCCTCAATGTCCCCGTGGAAATCACTGGTGATGACATTAAGAGTTAATGAGTTAATCATTGGGAAGCAAGATTTATCTTTGTTTTGTCCCAGCAAAGAGCAGAGTGCCACAACAGCAGTTCAGCTGCAGCCACCTACATTCCAGCAGGATGCTTTTGGTTACCAGCAATAGTGCCCTCCTGACATTAAGGTCAACAAAGGCACAGTCAGCAACACCGATCTTCCCTTGGATATCAGACACACATACCCTGTGCACAGGAGAGATGTGCCTTTCCAAGGCTGCCACATGGCTCTGCCCCAAAATTCCCCAGCACTGCCAGTAGCATCAGTCGCTCCCACACAAGAGGTTCTGTTGTTTCAAAGTGAAGCAGCCCCTGCGCATGCTCCTGGTGTACTCCACACCCTATAGTTTTTGTATCCCTCCCAGGTGTTCTGCAACCCTTGGCTTGTTCCCAGCTGAGAAGCCCAACACTGCTGATGGATAAGCCAGCAGCAGGAAATGTTCGGTATTTTATCCATTGGGATACAGACACTGTTCAGCACCTTGCAGGCTCACTCCAACATGGTTATCACTCAGAATCTTTCCACCTCTCAAAATTAGGACCCCAAAACTCTTATTTTGGCTAATGTTAAAACAGGGTTGGAATATTTAATAGCCTCACTAGGAGAGGGCAGGACTTGCCATGAGAGGGCAGGCAGCATCCTCAGCACTGCAGCAGAAACATCCACTGCTCCTGAGCACTTGGTGTTTCTCCTGCCCTTGGCTCTCATCTGCTTAAGGCCTTGGCCCAACAACCAAGGTAATAAAATACCAAAGACCAGAGTAAAGACTGGAGGTGATACTCCAGAGGAATGAAAAGAAAAAAAAAAGAAAAAATATAAAGATGAACTGGTGGGCACACAGAAAAGTGTATTTACAGAACAGGCACGTAACAACATTTAGCGTGCACTTGCCAAAGAGCAGCCTTTTTTTTTTCTCTACAACTGGTCCTTTTTCTGCCCTTCAAACATTACTTCAAATGTTAACACTCATGATTGCAGTGACTTAATCTTTTCAATATTCTAATTTCTGACTTGGCCTGGAAGTTGAAATTCTCATTATCATCCTCTCTTACTTTTGTTTTATTTGAGAGTGTTTGTTCATGTTTTTTTTTTTTTGTTT
>VYZR01008225.1:11669-29711 GCA_013400675.1 Oxylabes madagascariensis
GAGCACTTGGTGTTTCTCCTGCCCTTGGCTCTCATCTGCTTAAGGCCTTGGCACAACAACCAAGGTAATAAAATACCAAAGACCAGAGTAAAGACTGGAGGTGATACTCCAGAGGAATGAAAAGAAGAAAAAAAAAGAAAAAATATAAAGATGAACTGGTGGGCACACAGAAAAGTGTATTTACAGAACAGGCACGTAACAACATTTAGCGTGCACTTGCCAAAGAGCAGCCTTTTTTTTTTCTCTACAACTGGTCCTTTTTCTGCCCTTCAAACATTATTTCAAATGTTAACACTCATGATTGCAGTGACTTAATCTTTTCAATATTCTAATTTCTGACTTGGCCTGGAAGTTGAAATTCTCATTATCATCCTCTCTTACTTTTGTTTTATTTGAGAGTGTTTGTTCATGGTTTTTTTTTTTTGTTTGTTTGTATAACCATGAAGAAGTTCAAGCAGAAAAAGAAATCCACTAATATCTTTTATTTCATTCTTTCTGATGCCTAACCCATGAGTTTTACAGGTGTGAGGCTGGTAATAGAGGCAGTAGATAATCTACCTGATCACTCTTATTACACTCTCTAGAAGAATCAGAATAAGAGAGAACACTTGTTCAATAGTTGGTCTTTACAAGGCCAGAAACATGTATATCAGCCACCACCTAGCTGGTGGAAGGCAAGTTTATCTAGAAATAGGACAGGCTTAAAGAAAAAGAAAACTTAAGGTAACAAAAGGACAAAAGAAAAAAAAAGCCCCATCTGAACAGGAAAGGCTGGATTCTACATTTTGATACACCTCTGCTATCTCAGTTACATGAAAGGGTGTTCACTCCAGAGTTACTACGGAACTAGCCAACAGTCAAATAATTTGCTTTACCATTTTCTTTCAAGAAACATGTCTGAACTTCCTCTATTTCCATTCACTAAATCTCTACAAAAAGAGGACGTATTTGACAGTAATATTTTCTTCAGACATTAGTGGTTAACAAACATCTGTATCTCTCTTCAGATTCTATATACCATTAAAAAATATTCCCTTGCAAGAAAATCCACTTGGGTAGCACGTGCACACAGAACAAGGCCTGCCTGGTACAAAAAAATTAATTTTAGAAGTGTATAACCTGCATCTCACCACTCACACTATTACCTCGTGCAAGTCACTCCACTGTGGACAATGCGAACAGACTGCTCATTTGCAGTTTCTCACCACAGAGCACTTACTTTAGTTTTCTGACCCTCATTCCCTGTACGTTGCTTTTAAGGTTTGCACTGCACGGTCAATTTCTATCAGAATTTCCTTCTAACACCTGAGACAAAGGAAAATTCAAAGTTTTTGACATCTGAACTCAGGGACCTCTAAATCCCCATTCTTCACAAGTACGACCTTCTTCAAAGAAGGGCTGCAGCTTATCAGAAATTCAGATGAGTAATAGTGATGACAAACCTATACCAAAGGCTTTCAGAAGAATTAGTAACTGGTTCTTGCCATCCCCTCAATTCCCATAAAGTGCTCACTTGGCTGTGATTATCATTACTTATAATGGTGGCATCAAACTGAAACTGAGTCAGTGTTTCAAAAATGATTTAAGATCAGTTCTGGCTACTAAAGCAGCTCCCAAGTCCCTGCTGCCAAACTGCATGTTCTTCTTCAAAAGAAGGTGAAGTGTTCTCCCTTCTGCCCAAGAGAATTAAAAAAAAATACCACTTCCTCTGATAACAGACAATAGTAATGAACCATACAAAGGAAATAATGGGTTATTTCATGCATTTGACAGCTTACTACAGTTTAAAAAGATTTGTGAAGATGAAAATGCATTTCATTTATCTCAAACTATTTCATTTTAGGCATCTGTAGCAATTACAGCTAACATTTTTCAGACAGAGTTGTGGTTCTTGAACTACAGTGTCCATTTCAAAGCAACATTCAAATTAATCTAGTCAATTTTTCCAGTCCTCAAGTTCACGAGGTTAAGGTTTGACAAGTTCCAGTTTCATCTGTAACCAAATTAGAGCTAAGCATTCGTACACTACTGAAGTGTCAGGCAATGAGGCAGCCCCCCCTTGAGGAGGCAGCTCCTTTCACCCCCCTGCAGCCTCCAAGGAAAGAGCAATTCACCCCAGCAAAATGGCACAGGTGATGTACTAAGAGAGCTTTGGGAACCCTGCATTGTCAGACTGTACAGCTGACTTTCAGGGGGGAGTTGCCAATTGCCAGGATTGCCAGGGAGGCAGCTCCACAGCAGCCACTCTGGCATCTCTGCCTCCTTCCCTGTCAGTGCTGCCTCCCCTGCTGAAATCTAACTGTAACAAAAAGAGCAAAAGCAAAAAGCTAGCAATTAGTGTTCAGCCAGAGCAGTCCCCTGAGGCCTCTCACCATGACCTTGGCAGCTCCCTAAGGAGCACAAAGAGGGAAGAAACGTAAGACTGGAAAGGATAAAAAGGTAAGACTGTGGAGTTAGAACTGGTGTAAACCATTATGAGATCACATCTCTCAGTGACAATCCAACTTTTTTTGACAGCAAAATGAAGCTGTGAACTCAACACTGTTACCAGGAATTCAATGCATCAAAAGGTGACTCCATAAATGGCCTCTTGGCCATCACTGTTAGCAAAGAAGTCAAGGGCACCACTCTGGGAAAAGCACATCAGAAGAAAAGACCTCCCTGAAACACCACAGGACACTGCATGGCTTGTGGGGGATATCCTAAGGTCAGGGACACACTGTGGTTATCCCTCACAAGGGAGCAGAGCATCCCATCCAGCAAACTCCTGGTCACAAGGCAAATTAGGTGCCCATTTACTGTGGGGTTGACTAAACACAGTCTTAACAAGTACTGACTGAGATTCCATCTTAAGCCTTTGACTCTGTAACAACACATCTTAAACACTCCAGGTCCTTGGAGAGATCCTTTTCCTAGTCTCTTCTTGCTGTTTTAGTGAAACAAACATTACATTTTCCTAGGTGTTACAGTACAGCTGGTCTGTACTGTGACACCTGGGCCCTTACTGGGACAGTAGTTTTGATCCAGCGAACAGCCATGGCAGCTTCACAGAACAGTAACAGCAAAAAAACTCCAGGGTATCAGACAATACATGGAAAGTGTATTTCAAATCTTCGCACCCCAGATAATTTTCATTCATTCCCCTTCCACACTCCCCTCTCAAATTACAGCAGCAGCAAACACAGTGTCACATTTAAGCCTCCAAACGCAAAACGAATATAGGCTACATAAAACATAGCAGGGTCTAAAAATAATTGAAGACAGTGTACCTTAAATTTGTGCTCCAAATTTGTTTTCTACTGACAAATACAACTTTGGCAAAAGACCTAACTATAGGGAGCATTAAAAGTGATATCAGAAGTTTTTCCAGCAGTTGCCTGTACCAGAGCTCTTTGGGAGGCTTTGCTGCAGGCCCATACAGCACAAGGAAAAGGAGTTTGGTGCAAGGGGCTCCCACTCACCGTCTGCAGAGTTTCCTCCTGTCTTCTGCTTTGGCTCTGTCGGTTAATAAAGGAGCGTGTCGAGAGTTTGTAATGGTTCAACAAGCAGATGATCACTACCACCATAACAGTTATAACCACGATTATAATGATGATTTGAACAAACTCCAGTTCAGCTAGAACAAAGAAAAAAAAAAAGGAAAATGTGTCAACACCACATGGAAGGTTAACCATCAAAGCAACAACCTGAAAAGACCTTCAGTATTTTTCTGAGCTAGATCTGGCTTGAGATACTATTGATGTCCATTCTGCAAAGTTTCATGAAGAAAACTGTTTTAGAAAGTATGAAAATTATTTAATTTTTGCCAGAGCAAATTGATCAGCACGAGTGGTTAAAAGTCAAAACTAAGAAGTTTCTTAGTGATCCTTCTCTGCCGTCTCCACAGGTAATAAACTCTTCAACATACACACCATAGATGAGCCTTTTGGACAAAAAAATTTCACTGAACAAAAAAACCGAAGAAACCACATACACACGAACCCCACTCTATTTTAACAGCCACCTGTAATACCAGTAGAGTCCAGAGGGAACCATAAGCTTCAAAGCCTTAGAGGAATCAGGACACTTCATCTAGTACACCACCCTTAATTTTTTTATCAGGTAAATAGCATGAAAGCTATTTAACTAGAGTGGAAAACTTTAAGCCTATTGAATCTACATGCAGTGTCTTTTTAAATTACTACCTTCTCTCCAACTAGTGTAAATTAGAAATTTTCTAGGACTTTCCCAGTCAGGTAAAAATCTAAAAAGAGCTCTAGTACTCTAAAACAAGGTATGTTCCACCACGGTTAAAAATGAAACCAGGGCCTTGGTTGCTGCAAGAGATACAATTACAATTAACTCCGTCAGAACCCATCATCTTATCTGAAGCCCTGCCTATACCACAAATATTAAGTATATTTAGAAATGAGTCACTCTTGCACCCTTTTGGCTATACTGGAGCAGCAAGGATGAGCAATATAAGGGGAAAAATTGCCCTTTGGAGTTACCGAGCTGATGATATTTCTATGGAAACTGCATTGCTCACAGGGGATGCTCTCATCTTGAAAGACAACTCCAGTTAATGGGAGGAGGTCTTTGGTTGCTAGGCTGGTAGAAAAAGCAAAGAAACAGCTGAAGTTTTAGTACTTTTTCAAGTTTTTAGTACTTTCCAAAAAGGGCACAACTTTCTGGATGCAAAAACAAACTTTGGGGAACTGATATTAAATTTCTGCTTTAAAAAGCTAATGAGGAAAGACAGATGACATATGAAAATGAAAGGACAGAACAAATATCAGAAAACAAGCCCTCTTCCCCACATCCCCACAAGCCCCCCTCGGCTTTCTGCGTGACAGCAGAACACTTGTGCAGACACAACACAACTGTGAAGCTGAGCTAGAAAAACACCACTCAAACATAAAACCCAAGATGAACCTGCAGTGGACCCAAAGGACACCCAAGGCTGTTGCATTATTCTAAGATCTCTTGCAAACAAAACGTCAGACTACAGGAGCTGCGAGTGTGCTGGTGTCCAGTGGGGGCTGGTGCCAAGGTCCAGCTGTCTGTCACAAGCTACCGGCAGGCACAGCCACACCACCAAGGTGCTGAGGGTCTACAATCATCTCCTGAGGAGTAACTAAGCCTACTTAAGACTAAGGAAAGAGTAAAGGGCAAAAATTCGTCTATCACTTTATCACTGTTTGCTGTTAAGTACCTTCCACTCATCGTTAAGACCACCAACATTTTCAAAGAATTTGGTTAGTCAGTGCTTTGTGCTCTGCTTTTGCTATCAACCCCACACGCAGGGACCCGATCTTTCTTTTCCCCTCTCTTGCGTCACTGGCAGCTAACAATGTCGGCACCAGAAGATCAGAAAGCCGGAAGAACAGAACTAATTAAAAAATAAACCCACCCAAACTACAGTTGAGTTAAAAGTCAGTTTTTCTTGGCTCAGAAACACAGAGCACCGACTTTACACAGTTGACAACTTCTGCAATTCACGTTCTGTGGCTACTGAAGTACTAAAGGGTTTCTTTATCCAAACTTTTTTTGGGTCCATGTCACACTTTCGACTGGAAATTGAGAGACTGTTGCTAAAGGGCAACATGCAAAACAAGCACGGTTGATTTAGGCTTTCCTAGAATGCACAGATCACTAGAACGACACGTTACTTCTCTATCAGCCAAGGGCAGAGTCTTCTAAATTTATCGAGGCCCCTGCATTTCAGTGGCAAGGGACAGTACCTCTCCCTTAGAGATGAGTGATTTGGTCCGTGAGCACTTCCCGTGGGAGAGAATCATTTGAAAATGTTTGATTAAAACACGGCCATATAATAAAGAAAATAAAAACCACAGCACACAGCTGTGAGCACGCGAGATTTCCCACTTCCAGTTTACATTGTAAACACCAAACTGCAACAAAACACTGATGTTCAAGAGGATTTCGTCAATGGAAAGCACGGGGAAAAGAAAGATAATTTTAAATCTCTTCTTCCTCCTGAGTGACGTTCCTGCTGCTCATTAGGTTAGTGGCAGTAAAAAGCAAAGGCAGACTGCAGCGGCGGTCTGTGTTTGCTGGCACCGATCAAGGCCATTTAAATAGTTCCCAGCGGCTGCTGACAGGCGCTGGGTCACCGCGGCCCCCACCACGTCCCCCGCCCAACACCTGCCAGGCGCGAAGGGCCACCGCCTTCCAGACAGGCATCTATCTCCTCCTGCCCACTTGTCCTATAAATCCACTGGGAAAGAAACCTGGCAAAGCTTCAGGAAGAGAAATGCTTTGGTTTTACTACCCCAAGTCTGTCACACTCATATATAGCCATTTCTTTGCACGCAAGAAACAATATTTCTAATAAAAAATCTCCAGGGGAAAAAAACCCTAAAACCAAACGCGACGTTTCAGGGTAAACGCCCAACACGGCAAAGGCAACTAGCTGCACGTTGAATCAAACCACCTTCTCAGAAGAGCTCGAAAAGAGAGACACGATCGACAGCCCTACCAGCACTCACACCAGCCCGTCACCCCGAGCCTCCCCCCGCACACGGCCCCCGCAGCTCCGCCGCCGAGCGCTCCCGGGCGGGCCGTGCCGTGCGGTGCCGCGGGCCGCATCCCGCAGTCCCTGCCCTTGCGGACGCGCCGGTACCTCTTTCCAACAACAGGTCTTTTAACCGCGCATCCTTCACCGCTGTCTTGTTAAGTCGCTCACTGGACATGCTCGCCTCCGCCGGGCGGGGGGCTCAAGCCGCTCCGCCAGCCCCCGCGGCGGGCACCGCATCCCCGGCAGCCCCGGGCTCCATCCAGCGAGGGGACGCGGTCAGGGAGGCTGCCAGGGAGCCTCCCGCCCGCGCCTCTGCCGGCGCTCGGAGCGCGGCNGGACCGCGCGCGGCCGGACGCGCTCCCGGCCCCGGGCGCTTCAAAGGGAGCCGGCGACCAGAGCTCGCCCCCAGCGTCACCCCGACAGCGAGAGGGATCCCGGCATCCTCCCAGCTGCGCGGCCGCGGGTTCCCTACCCAAAGTTTCACGGGCAGTCGTGTGTGTGCTTGTGCGTAAAATATGAGGAAGTCGCATCCTGGAGCTATACTGTAAAACGGTAACCATCAGAAGGAACAATGCCGGTAACCTCAAGTTAAAAAAAAAAAAAAAAATCTATAGAAGGAGGGAAAAGAAGAACCCCGGGCTCCAGCCGCATGTGTGTTTCTTTGGCAGAACTCCCAGCTCCAGCAGTGCCTGCCTTCCCCTGAAGCCCCGTGCCTGCCAGTGAACCCCTCTGCTGTCCCTGAACCCCCGTGCTGCCCCTAAACTTCTCTACCTATCCCTCAACCCCTCTGAACCCCTATGCCTGCCCAGCCCCGCCACTGAGCCAGCCTTTCTGGCTGATGAACACTGCCAGATGGGTTCCTCATCTCGGTCCCCACCTGTATTCCCACTCAGAGGACCACGATGGAGGCCAGCAGCAGGGACTTAGGGCTGTCCCTGCTGCCACTGTGCACAGGAGCAGCCACAGTCCCACAGTGTCTCTGCCGTGATAGGAAACACCATTAGCACCGTGTCCCTTAACTCCCAGAATGTTCCTCTTATACTGGCTTCACCATCCTGGCTGACTCCTCTCATTCCTAGTTACGCCTCTGGATTATGGTGGTATCCCCAAAGCACTGAATAAGACCAGTGTGTTTATGTGAACAAGAAAAATGAGTTCACCCTCTGGTCCACACGGCCAGGGCCTTGGAGCTCCTGAAAGCAGAGGAGATGGCTGCAGCACTGGTGAGGCTCCATGCCCCTCTCCCAGCAGGCGGTGGCTGGCTCAGCTCAGCTCGCACCAGCACTGCTCTCCCCCACACAGAGCACAGGCACCCAGGACACGCTGGCACTGACCATGGAGGCAGACCCATGCCTTTCACGTCTGTAAATCCCACGGACCAGCCTCAAATAAAAAGATGCCCTAACTCAAAGTCAAAGAGCAAAAGCCAGGAGGGTAAAGAGGCTGAGAGGAGTGGACCTGCTTGCATCACCTACCAAGCAAGCACTATGAAGTGCCAGGGGGTTAAAAATATTAGGGAGACATACCCTGCGATATATATATCCACAGCACACAGCAGGGCCCCTCTCCTGGTTACAGGCTATCCCCACTGTCTGGATCTATTAAACTGTTGTTGACATTTAGCTTGATACTGCAAGGTCTAAGGCCTCAATCCAAACACAACAGTCAAGCTGGGGGACAGTGATTGTGGACTGTAAATAAATATCCTTTGAGAGTTCCTAGAAGAGCAGAATGAGTTTAAATTATATGTCAATGGAATGCTTTTGTGCAAGTGGAATATTAACCAAGTACAGCCCTGTTACCAGCAGAGAGAAGTAATTCAGTACAGATATCAGATGTGGAGCACTTTCAAAATTACAATCTGATTGTCCTTAAACTACTTTGAAAACAATTAATTCAACAGACCAGACTTCTAAACATGGCTGTTGTACGGGCATACCCACTCAATGTGTACAGAGCCGCTGCTGAGGCCAATTACCTTCCTGTTGCAAACTCTTCGTTTTCAAGGACTTTGTAAGACAAAGTTTCTGAGCCAAAGACTGACCTACATACATCATTCCCCAACCTCGTGTTTAAAATGAGAAGTTGGTTTCAGATGAGTGCAGTTTAAAGATGACAAAGAAAGCAGAAAACAAACCAAATTAATATATGGGTATTAATGCTTCTCCTTTACTCATACAATTGAACTGTAGATGTTTAGAGTCTTCAGTTCCTGAACAGCATTAACCCATGACATAAAATAATTGCTTTGGCAAGACTGGGGATTCAGCATATAAACTGATAACTAAAACACTTTACTCCCTCTCTAGCCCAATACTCACCAACTATTATTGTACAAGTGCAGGCACAATGACTGCAAAATGGTTACAGACTTCTGTATCCATAAGTAGTGCACCTGACAAGCATCCTCAAAAACGTCCTCAGTACAATATTTGGCTCATCACCTATTTATTAAGAATTTATCACAAACTTTTAAATGTAAATCAAGCCCTGTGCCAGAGAGCCCCTATAAGCTTCTCTGTCAAAAAGAATGGGGGATCAGCCTCCTGCTAAAATTCCAAGTAGCGGGTTCCACCATGACCTCTGAGCAGGGTGGCTGCTCTGGCGTCAGGGTTGAAGCTCCTTAAGCAGGTTCTGGCACAGAGTCATAATGCTTCTCCACAGGCCATTACAAGTCTAGCATATTAATGATAAAACCAAGGGCTAGTTAAACTTGGTAACAGGTGAAATTTTATGAAGGACATGTTCACTGATCTGTCTCCTCAGATCATTACTGGGAAAACGAAAGACTCATTCTGGAACCCACAAGAACAAAACCTGATTTTTTTTATTTTACTGTTAGTAAAGGTATTAATCTCAAGTGTAAAGAAACAGTCATGCTTTGGTGACCAAAACTGGACAGATGCTGCTTTCTCAGTATGAGTTTGGCATTTCTGCTACTTCTCCCTTTTTTTTCTCTGATTCTCTAAAGACATTACTGACTGTGGGCAGGTTCTTGGCTAGCCCTTACTTAAGAGTAAGAAAAAGCCCACGGTCTTGAAAGTGGACAAAAAGGGGGTGTTTTCTCCTGCCTGCAGCCAGCCACTTGGGGTCACTCACTTGGGAAACCTGGACAGTGTGTGTGCTGAGATGCTTCCCCCTCCCTGCACTGTTCAGATGCACCCATTGAACGCCCATGCCCCCACCTCTCAAACTGCCACCTGGGGGAATTTTTCACCGTTCTGATTAAATCCAGAGTTTAAGTTTGTCGGAAAAAGATACAGAGGAACGGCACCAACCGAGGGAAAAAGTGCTTTTCTCATAGGCAGTGAACTCAAGTTACTGATTTGCCAGCAGTATGTATCCAGAGGTATTATGTTGCGTTTAATGTGATTAGGTGCAAGGAACAAGCAGATGGGAGCACTGTGAAGAGATTAGCAACACAACCCAAAAGAAGTAAAGTTGGTGGAGAGAAGAAGGCAGTATTTAAGGCCTCTAAATTAACTTCCTGTTAAAGCTGTTCTTTACTCTGCAGTAATAGGAAGGATTAGGAAATTCAAGCAGTCCTTCATATGCATAGTTAGTTGCACAGCCTGAGCGATCCCTGTGCTGTCCACACATGCAGTGGTTTCTTTTCCTGTACTGGAAGAAGGGTTCAGTCAGGGACACTGAATTGTAAAATGCTGATTTAAAAGTAATCACCGTTTCAGACTTGACTAGCACTGGCTCTGTTTACACTGGCGAGTGAGAAAATCTACTTATGAATTATCCCCACTGCAGTTCTATTAGTCCTCACATGTTGGCTCGACATAGGCAATTTGCAGTCATCTGTTCCAGCAGGGTTAAATGGTACAGTGAGCATAATGCCCTGGCCCTGTTTACCCTGGAGATTACGCTGCTGGTGACTTCGATGCTCCCCTGCCACTGCTGAAAAACAGGTACAGAATTTCCTGGTGCTGATGCTTGAGGAATGAGAAGCTCTGAGCAGGGAAAGGCTGCTGTAAATAAATGAGGAAGATAATCAACCCGGACTATTCAGACCAGGAAAATATCCCCAAGGGGATCATGTAACTGGGTGTCTGAGAACCAAAATTTCCCACCATTAGGGAGAATATTGTGATACAGTGGCTTCCATGTATTTTATTCGTTGGCTACTTCAATCCTCTATTTAGTTCTGTCCAAAATTAGTGAACAAAATTAGCTGTGCTGAAAATACCACACCTCCTTCCACCCTTAATTTTAATCACATTCCACAGCTTTTGTCGCATTTTGAGCTCACATCAACTAAGTGTAAAAATGAGCTATTTAAGTAAGAGAAAAGGCAAGAAAGGATCACAATATTGTTTGTTTAGGTTTTTTGTTTTTGTTTTTGTTTTTGTTTTTGTTTTAATTCTGTTATTATTCAGAGCTCTCCCAGCAGTACTTGCAATTAGTACCTGGTACTGGATTCTGTGGAGTCTCTGGTTGCAGCATGACTACCCTGCCTGAGCTCCCTGTGGTTTCCAGGCAATTCCCAGCAAGTACAGGAAAGAATCATCCCTCATTATTAATTTTTTTTTTCTGTTCAAGCAGGAGCTAGAAGAAATGCACTAAGGACCACATTAAAAAGCTGAGAGATCACATCATACATTATCCTGCCATAGGAATGGATGAAAGTTAAATGAGGGATAGAATTAGAATGGATGCTAGAATTAAGCATATGCAAAAATCCACCTCCAACACAAAACTGAAAGCCCTGTTGTAGAAGTATAGATTGCTAGATATATAGATTATAGTATATAGATATAGATATAGTATATAGATTATAGATATATAGATATATAGTATAGATTGCTAAATAAGCTATTAGTGGTATTTTAGACACACAAAGAATGTTCCTTCTTCCACTAAAGAACATACTTCAGTTACAGAGAATCTCCTGCCAGGTGGATTATTCGCTCCATAAATCTCAATTGCCAGCAAACTCCCGGGCAGCCAGGAAAAGAAAACAACGGGCGCTCAACTGCAGGTTAACAGACTATCAAATATTTTAGTACTTTCTGACTATGGTGTATGCAAAGACTTCAAAAAGCTGGACAGTGCAGAAAGATCACAAGGAAACCCAGCAACCCTGGTCTAAAAAAAGAAGAAAATCTGAGGGCAAGACAGAACAGAGATAAGAAGGGAAAGCAGAACCAGGATTACAATACAGTACTAAAAATACAAGTAGAATGTGAAGAGCTGTATTTTATTTCTGACATTAATATAATCAGCTAGTTTGGAGATACAAAGCTCTGCCTCACTGATGGTGCTGTCTTATACCTGAAAGTAAAGAATGAAGAGAGAACCTGGAAAGTATCCGAAGAGATATGGGGAACAAAGGCAATCAACAGAATGCAAAATTTGAGGTCAGTGATGACATAAAAATAATGCTTTTAAAGAACTACAATGCCAATATAAGCTAGTGTTAACATTTAAGAGTGAGCAAAGGAAAGACTTTAATACTGGCAAATGAATCTTCACGCAAAACAAAGGAATTTGTTTTCTTTCATCCTGCAGTTTTCTTATCATTTGTCTTGCAGCATTTACATACATGCTGTCTGGATGTGTAATCATAAGGGAAATTAACCCTGGATAACCCCATGCTGCAGCACGTTTACAGAAATTGCTCTAGAGAAAACAACTCTAGGAATAAAATGAGGGATGTTTAAACCATCAGAAATCAAGTGAGTCACAGACACGATAGGTCTGAAGGATGGGAAAAATCTCTTTATGAGAACATGCCATTAAACATTACAATCAAGCATAAAATTGCTCTGCCACAGTATTTTGTTTTATTTGCATTGTTAAATTTCTTCTCCTAACAATAATGGATAGTTTATAGCACTAATGATTTATACTAAAGGAGCTGTGTAAATGCATCCCAAATG
This sequence comes from Oxylabes madagascariensis, assembly GCA_013400675.1. Lineage (NCBI taxonomy): Eukaryota > Metazoa > Chordata > Aves > Passeriformes > Timaliidae > Oxylabes > Oxylabes madagascariensis. Next base: position 24,075 of record VYZR01008225.1, read on the forward strand.
GGAGCCTTCTTTCTTAAGAACCACAGACTCAGTTTCCTTCAGCTTGATCGCAGATCGGTGACTCACACAAATTTCACATCTGCCTCAGGATACAATGGCGCAGCTTCTAACGAGGTTTCACGATGGATTAAGCTCCTCTGGTGCAAGAGAGGTGTAAAAACCTATGCCAATTTAGAAAAGCACACTGAGTTTCCACAAATTGCCATGGTGCAAGAACTATAGAGGCTCTGTCATTAACAAGTGTTATCACATTACTAAGTTCATTACTTCTGGCTTCTGCAGGCCCACTTAAAATAAAATACATAGCTGGCATACAATCCGTGTATGTCCATGCACAGAAACACAAATTTTCCCCAATAAATCAACGTAATTGATCACATTGTATAAGTATTTGAATGTGTCTACAAAATGCATTCACCTCGTTTGCAGTGCACCCCCAAAAGAGCAGAGGATTGAGATTTTCGGTGGGCAAAATGATTTGGATTTGCTCTAGTTTGTAACCCTCATTATGATATAACAGAATAATCTATTCCCAATCCACAGCATTCCAAAACAGTAAAGCCAGGCTCCCTCAAATCAGAAATCAGAAGAATGACATAAAACAACCCTGTGGGATCCACCTAGATCTTATGCTTCCAGAGTGTCCTTGACCTTTACGTCAAAATTAAAGTATTCATTCATGCTTGATTCCAGCAGCGGAAGCCTTAAGAAAATAGTTCAATTTAAGGCAAAATCTTGAGAAAGGACAACACTGGGAATAAGAATCAGAATCTAGTCAAGATTTCTTAGGACACAAAGAATGAGAATAACTGCAGATAAAAAGTACTCAGGTCATGGGGAAGTATCAGGAACTTTGTAATGCACTTCTTTCCTGACTAATGGCCTAAGTGAGTGTGTGGACAATAATCCTCAAGCAGGAGATGTGAGGAGGAAATAGGAGAATAAGTCCACAGAGAATGTCAGTTGTCAGATGCTTCCTGCAGTTTTTCCATAACCACTTATCAGGAGCCAGTTTTAACGCATCATCACAGGCATTCCTCAGCAAGCAGCAGCGTTTCTGTCACTTCCTTCAGACTGGAAAAGGAGTAAGACTTCCCAAAAATACATCTTCTAGAAAAGAGGAAATTAAGCGAGCAAGCTCAGCACTCAATGGGAATGGGATACCTCACTGTTACTTGTGAAAAGCAGACCTCTGAGTAAACCACCAGCGAAACGACAACCACACTGCAGAAGCTACCAGGCTATTTTTACCACAGCAGAATATGTTATCTTTTCATTTTGTAGAAAGGCAATAAAAATTCATAAGATTCATGCTCTGCATTTAAAGAGAAAAGCTTGGTAATACAGCATTCAGACCACATGGTTTTTAACATTACCATGAATGGTCTAAGTTCTTCAGTCTTCTGACATGTTCACAGGGATGGTGTTTACATTGACTTGTTCATAGTACATCATATCACATTTTAATGATTCGGTTCGCTCTGACAAAAGGAAACATCTGCCATAATTTTTTTCTTTCGTGAACTTTATCACAATTAAAAATCTGCCGTTTCACCAGCCTGTGTGCCAACTGAGAAGAACGCCAAGTTCGGCACTTCCCGATACATACAAATGAGTGCGGCACGAACAGCTAGTACCAACAGCACCAAGCCATCACTGACTTGTCAGTTCTCACCACAAAAGAGAAGAAAGATCACAGTTTGTGGGCAATAATTTTATAATCTTGGTCTGGTTTCCATATGACAGAATGCAAGAGAGAGAAAGCAAAAAAAAAACNTGTCTTGCCCTCTTGCAGCCAGAAAAATATTAAAGCAGCATGTCAAAACTGGCATAGCTTCTAAAAAAATGATTTCCAAACATTGCTTGATGGACAGCACCCCAGCAACTCGATACAAAGCTTAAATCTGCATCTATTTTACATAAAATGAGACCAATCCAACCCAATGCAATGACAGTATTCTCGTTTTCAGCAGAATTAATGGTATCTACAAATTCAAGCCACTTCTGAGACACTACACATGACAAGAAGGCAGCTTGACCGTTTACCATGAGGACCACCAACCTCTTGTACCCTGTGTAAGGGCAGGCTAACTTTTGTATTTCTAGGCAGTTTAAATGACACTGTCATTTCAGGATGGAAGCCAAGAGCCAGGAACAAAACCAGCAGCCATGCAGTGCTAGCTCATACGTGGAGTAGCAGAATCCCACTCTACTGTGATGTTACTGAGCCCAGGTCGTCGGAGGGATGGATGTTTCTGAACAGAATCCAGGACGGCGCTGGGATCTCAGTAATGACCGAGAGGTGTTTTCTAACACTTCTCCTCCATCAATTTTTTCTCTGTAGCCCTAACATAATATTGGATCAGGTAGGATACAATTGAACTTGAAGTGTCTCATAGGAGGACTTCAGGTACCAAGAAAGGAAAAATGACCCTGCATACAGAATATACAAGACTGCATCCAAGGTATGGCATAGATGCTTAGGGAGATGCATCATCTACTAGCCATGAGATCAGACTGAGACTGAGTTTCTCTCCTTAACTCTGTCACAGACCTGTTAGTGACCTAAGCCAAGTCCCTTCAGCTCTTCCTGCTGTCATCTCCATTCTTCTCTGTCTTGGTAGCACAGCAGCACCTACAGAGCGCTTCCACAGAGCACAGCCTCACGCACCTCAGCCTTCACACACTGTCCACTACCAGTACCATATGTCACTTGGACTGCTGAGCTGCTTTTGAAGATGACATGTGAGCACCTAAATCACAAAGACACATTTTCAAAATCTGCCCAGTGGTAAGTGGATGGTGCCTTTTCCCAATTAGCAAAAGGCTGGTCCCAAGGGGCTGTAATGGTATTTTCCTGTGTGTGACAGCAAAAAAACAAAATTTGCTTGAAACCTTACCAGACGCACAGGGAAATGATAGCTAATGCATCTTACAGTTGGTTGGCTGGTATTTTTGGATGGGAAGCTGCATTTCAAACTACTTCATCCTGTATTCCCACTCTGTACAACTGCACATCCGACATGGTACTGACTCACCGGTAGCGGTTTTGTGCAGCCCACTAAAGAGATAACACTACACCCCATTTGGGTGGGGCAAGGCTTTCTGGGTGAATTGACTTGTTGGAGAGGAAGTTTTGAGAATAAAATACTCTTTTTTGGGGTCACAGAGAAACCGTGATCTCCTGTGCGTGCATGCAGAGCAGGAAAAACACATCCACTCCCTCTCACTTCTCCGTGTTACCCCATTGGGGCAGCAAAACTACCGATGGTGCACATTTTCACATTTGGTGCAGCCCTCATTTTTTATATAAAATGTGGATTTTCATTAGGATTAGGGTAGAGGGTTAAAACTGAATAAATCCGAGTTCTTCTGCAGCCTTCAGGGAGAGGGCTAAGCTTTGTGCCCAGCCTAGGAGGGGATGCTGCCCACACAGCACACCTTCCAGACTGCCTCCAGGCAAACCCAGGGCAGACAAAGCCTTCTGGAGAAGCAAAGGGCAGAGAGATCTCTCAATCATCCTTTCCAGTCTGGGATCAGGGGTCTCTGCCACACTTCTGATCCGCTGAGCTTTAAGTCAAAGCTGCAGAGAATCGGCCTGAGCCAAGCAAGCATTTTATAGTGCAATTCTGTGATCCCCTGCCACCGGCGCCGCTTCACGCATTCGTGCAATGATTCCAGAAACAGCCTTGACTGCTCACCCATTAACTGTGAGGTGCGAGTCAGGTTTGCACTGCTGGGAGACAGGCTATTTTTACCACACTTAGGATGTGCTGTCACAACGTTAAATCCCAGTTGCAGATTTACCAAAAGCGCTAAGGGGATTTGTCCGGGATTTCAGGGTGCTGGCATCCTGATCTGCATAGCAGCTCAGACCAGGTTTTTTGCCATTCATAAGTCCCAGACAAATGACTCGTGAGAGTGTGCAGCTTGCCAGCACCGCGCATATCCAGCGAGCACGCGGGGTCTGGGATGCGTCTGACACCGGAGGCATGTGCTGGCCACCTGCACACGGCATCGCAGCCTCCCCGCCGCACTGCAAGCCAGACTTCACCCAACACCTGTGTGCATGTGTGCACCCTCTCTTCCGTGCACAATGCCTGGGCACACCACACCACGAGGACCACACATGTGGCACGTGGGAAAGGCCTGGCCACACAGCCCCTGCCCTCGGGCAGGGCGGTATTTACTCCCCATACATCCCACGCCATTCCTGCTTTCTGTAGTCTCAACCAAGTGAAGCACAAACTTGCAATTGCTTCCCTTATAAAGTTTACACCCTGCAGCAAGAGCTTCCCAGCCACCTCTGCCCTCAGGGATCCAATCCTCTGGCTGTGGTAGGTACTCAAAAGGGTCTCCTGGGAGAGATCATTGATGACTGATGGATAAAGTCTGAGAAATTTTGCCATATGACACTCAGGATGGTGAGGCTGAGGTGCTGCCAATACCTTACCTGCCATATTTCCTGCCTTGAAAGCTGCATGTCATTATATTAGCACAGTTTTGCTAAGTGAACTAGAAAAGGCACACCCTTTCCAGAGTTCATCCTGGATTTTTTTAGACACACCAAATACTTTGCTTTTAATGCATCTGGTTTCTGGTTTACACACCTAAGGCAGGAAGAAGGGAATTGCTTAAGCCCAAGTTGTGCATATAAGAAGCATGAATCTGTCATACAACCCAAACTGGCTTTCAGCTTCAATCTATCCTTTTTTAGGCAGAAACAGCTTCGACATTTTGAATTTAAAAATACTCTGGTAATTTTTTCTTTATTTCCTCTCATATTTCTTGCTCTGAAAGCTCAGACTAAGAATTTTGTTCATTGTAGGTGCCTTACCTAAAGCCAACTTAAACCTGAACAACTCTAAATAAATTTTCAGGAAGGTGGTTTTTGGTTTTGTTTTGGGGTTTGATTTTTATATTGTTTTGCTTTTGAGGTTTGGGGGGGAAGGCGGGGGGAGGGTTTAACTCTTAGAGTTAAGAGTTGTGGTTCTCAGTGTTAAATCACAAAATTTTGAGGGTCTCTTCTTCTGCTAAAAAGAAAAAATTTGCTCTTTTTTCTTCTTTTTAGCACAGTGTGAATTTTTGTCACATAAAGAACTGAGTCCCAGTTTCCAAAATGTTCATATTTTATCTTTTCTGCTATATTCTGCTGTTTCTTCAGTTAATACTTTAACATCCTGCCTGAAACTGAAGCAGTTTTAGGTTCTCCATTGCCTACACATCTTGTCATTTCTAACACGACAGTTCTGTAACCCGTTTGTTTTCTCAGTGCGTCTTTGAGCATCGCTTGTACTTCACAGTGCAGATGTCTAATGCAGATCAAGGCGGGCACTGCAGCATAGTCTGTTCCAAAAGACATCCCCACCTCCTCATTTGTTTTGCAACATGGTTATCAAAGCACTAAATAACATAATAGTTAGCATGCATCCATTGTGTTACATATTGTGCATGGTTTATGCATGTTACCTAATTTCTTCACTCCTTTAGAATAGATACAGAGATGATCTCTTTATATAAATTGTGGATACAAAACAAGTGAATAGCTAAACTAAATAATCAGGTCAAAGCCCTTTCTCAAATTTCTGAGGCCAAAATAAATCCCATTTATAAGGAAAAACACACACACACACAAAA
>VYZR01008225.1:29747-50387 GCA_013400675.1 Oxylabes madagascariensis
AAAAAAAAAAAAAAAAAGTAGACCACCTCTTGCAAACAAATGAAATGTAGGCTAAAGTTTGATCGCAGCTTTTTCTCTGTGAGCCTCTAGCCCAAATCCGAAACCTGAGTTCTCTCCCTTAAAGCTCACACCCAGAGGCATGGCTCACTGATCAATGCAATCTTCAGAGTTTCCCATCTTGAACAATTTATTTTCAGGAACAAAGCCTGGAAGAGCTCCAAACTCCCTGTGTGGATTGGCAGCAGCTCAGGATGCTGTCTAGGTGTGTCTGGCTTGCCCAACTAACAACTCTTTCCAGTTCCTCCATGCAGAGCACACTTGTGTTTCACCATACTGCAGAAAGCCACCCATAAACTTCCACTCCCTCTTTTCTAAAAAGGACAAGAGTTTCTCCCACTAGATCCCGAGCTTTTTGGGCTGTCAGACACTTTGGGGTTTAGCTGGTGGCTTAGAATTCAACAGCAAATGTACGGTTTAGAATTTACAGCTGGGAAAACAATTTCCCAAAATATCTATATGAGTGCAATGCAGAAATATGCCACATTATAACGGTGAGTATTCTTTCTCAAAATGGAAGTATTACATTTCAAGCACAGACCTATGCCTCAGATGAGCCAAGAAACTTCTGAAATGAGTAGCAGGCCTTGCTCAGCACCCTGTGTGCAAAGCAGCCTCTTCCTGCTCCTCTTGCCCCTCCAGGTAGCCCTGGCACAGCAAAGCAAAGTTTCTCAGCTGTGCTGTTGAGCCAAACTCCCCTCAACATTCTTATCAGGATAGTGTTTCCCAGCTGCTGCCCTCAAACTGCTACCCCTGAAATGGCTCCATCTGAAGGTTATTTGTATCCTAGAATCATTTAGGTTGGAAAAGACCTTTAAGATTATTGATTCCAAACACAAACTAATTTTTCATGCGCAGAAACACACAGGGAAACAAACACTAATATTAATCCGTTCAAACAGCAAGAAGTCGTCCCCCCCCTCCACCGTGCACAAAGCTGCAAAAATTAAATCCATAAGGGCATTTATAAAGAATACCTTATTTTGGGGGGAAAACAAAAGTGACTGACACAGTTATTTGTCAGTGCCGGTAAATAAATTTGCACGGCTTACAATGTTTACCCTGGAGTACAGCTGAAAGATCCATTTGTGCTGCATTAGAAACCCGCCTCAATGACAAACTTCAGCTCCCCGCTCTAGCAAAGCTGATGTATTGACTAGACAGGTAGATATTAGGTGCTCCGACTGTCTGGATGCTATGGAAATGATGCCGCATGCATCTGACCGTTGTCAGCGGCAGAAGACAAGCGCCGGCCTCATTCTTATTCTAGCCAGGAAAAAGGCCTCGTCTGCATTAGCCTTTTTACTGAAAGGCTGCCATATTTGTCAGTTCAGACGCATGTAAGATAAGCTCCTTCCCCGTTATCTAATATTTCACCAGGCAGTGGAAACGAAGGATAAGCAGAACCTAATAGTCTATGTGGGCAGGAGATCTTGAATGCTGTCAAGCTCAGCGCAAGGCCTGGATGCCCTAGACAAGGGGAAGTTTACAGCAGAAGTTAATCACTTCATTTTGAAGAAAAACTCACAGGGATTTGGAGAAATGGCTAGGACTTATCCTGGCTACGCAGCAAGCAAAGAGACAAGCGTAAAACCCTTAGCGCAGCATTGTACTCAGTGCCTCTCCCCTCTTGTAATGTAGGTACTGCTTGGCTAAAATTGCAGCCCAGTCAAAGGGGATTAAAGAAGGCAGCTGGAAAACCACTGCTTTTTCTAAGCAGCTGGACAAAACAGAACAGGCAGGGAGAAGCAAAATGAAAAACAAAACTCTGCATTCTTGAAATGTCCTGGGCTGAGCAGTCCCACGACAGCTAGCCGAGTGTAGTACTACTGCAGTCTGATTTACCTGTACTGCTACACTCCAAAACTGCCCAAATTGCATGCAGAGCTGGTAACAACCTGGCAAAGAGATCAGAAAGGCTCTTGCTCAGTCGCAGGCAAGCACATATCTTAACAGGCTTTTCTGCTGCATAACGTGAATACAACAGTGCTAAGTGAATTCCGAATAAAATTAAGATAGCCTGTTTCAGAGCTCACAGAGTAAGTCTGGTTTAACAGCATGTCCTCTTAAGAGATACACCACTTCAAACAGTAGTGACTATACGGTCACACTGCTCCATTTTAATGCACTGACAGGAGAATCCAACCATATTTGGTGCAGCCCCAAGTATAAGCTTTACACATTGTTCTGGCTCACACTGAACGGCCAAGCTATGCCTGAACAATTTTGTGGGGATTTTTTCCATCTGGCAAAAGTGGAGTTTTTGGGCATAACTGTTCAGAGGTACCCTGCCAAAATGTAAGCGACAGCCTTTAAGGGAAGGATTATACCACACGTGTGGGACACGGTATCCAGCATCCCTCTGCTGCCTGTTCCCAATCCACTGCCCACCCTTTAAACCACCACCTAAGTGACACAGTGAGCTATGTTCTGTGCATGGACTCCTAACGTCAGCCCTGCACTTAATACCTCATGTGGTCACCAATAATAATTTTGACCCTCCCTGGAGTCAACAACGCTTTGGCTGTCAACAGCAACAGTCCCAGGATAGCTGCTGTCAGCAGCGCCGCACCACGTGTGCCCGCACGTGACAGCAGCTCTGCCGTGTCGCCCACCTGCTCCCACTGTGTGATGATGGGGACTACACAAAGTCACAAGAAACCTATTCCCAGGGAGTCAAGTGCTCCTTGGCGTCAGCACTTGCCGTCCTCACGGAGCAGGCCAGCTGGGGGAAGACGCATGTAGCATGTGAGCCTGCAAGGAAAACAAAGCCTAGCCTGCATCTAATTTTAGGCTTGGCAGCCCTAAGGATGTTCTGGGCTGTCTTTATCTTTGGCTTTTCCAACTCCTCTTCCTTTAAGGTCATACCTTTAAAAGCTGTTGTGCTGCCTCTTGCCGCAGGTCTCTTTCCTTTCCCGCATCACCCAGTCAGAAGGTGCAACAGCATGAAAGCCCTGACCTCCTGAAAAGCCTTCCTTTCAGTGAGCTGGCAGGACAGCCATCCAGGAAAAACCTTCCAGCCTGCCGGCTCAGCTGGGATAGAGAAGGGATGACCCCTCATGCTTTATTTCATCACCAGCTGGCTGCAAGGCTTTCTGAATCGCCCTTCTCCTTGGGTCAGTCCAGAGTTTCTCTGCCTTTTTTCACACAAACCTTGCAGTGTACTTTTTATTTTTTTTTCAATCATGTACATTAGATACTTCATTTAAGGTGAATGAATCCCAGTTTCACGTTAATGGGAAAGGAATGGGAAGGTACCAGGACCTGATGCCAACATGGCCAAGCTCCATTTCCCTTTATGGACTCCCTCAAACCCCAAAGCCTGTCCAACAGGACTCAGATTCACCCATTCCTCACACAGGAGCAAGATGTCATAGGCTAGCTCTTTGCAGAAATTGCCAGGAGGTACAGGCAGGATAACACCAAGTATCATCCTGCCACAAGCTCCCTGCTGCAGCATGTTGGGGGAGGAAAGTGATGCTGGACCACCGTCCCCACATGGGAAAGCTGCTCATTCCCCAGGTGCCTCAGCCCAAGACTGATCCCACCATCTAGGGCCAGCTCCAAATGCCAGCTGCAAGGAGCATGTACACAGCAGCAATGCTGCCAAGCCTGCACTTGCAGCCCCAACATCCAGCAAAGCAGTGCTCCACGTTCAGGGAGTCCAGGAGTGCAAAACAGAGAGAAATGCTAAGGTGGCTTTCCAAAATATTATTGTTTCACTCCTAATTCCCTAAAATGGTGCAGGAATTGATTTAAAACCTGGAAGAAAAATAGAACCTAAAGGTACCCCTTCATCCTTTACAGCATTCTGCCTCTGGCAGTGTTTTCCACCCATGCCCAGAGAGTGCAACAGGCTACACATCGTGACACCAGCACTGGGTCCCAGCACCAGGGGCACTGAAGAACCTCCTGCCCACCTCTGGTAGGGCTGAACAAAAATACCACCTTCTGGAGGAAAGTGTCTACTGTGCAGCCATACACCATGACCTCTTACTTCACATCCCAGCTGCCACTCTGAAGCCTGCACAGAAATGAATAATCTTATTTTCTCTGCTTTTTTAATATATTTTTTTTCCAGGGGGAAGGGGGAAACCTTGATTAGATAGATGTGGCTACTTAAAAGCAGTCTCCAGCAAGTCCATTCTCCACCAAAACAACTGGGGCAGAATGGATCTCTGTTAATGTTACATTTAGTCATTAAAAATGTGCATTTGTGATTCTAAAAGCTGCTAGAGGCAAAACACAAGAGAGAGATACATACTCAGATTTACATTCAGTTTCCAGCCGGGGAAACTCAGTGAAACTAAAATTAACATCTCTACCTTTCATATGCATTTCTGGACAAACATACATTGAGTAATAACCACCACTGCTTTACACATTTGAATCCTCTTTCAGCAAAGGCTTAAATGCCTTTTGAAAAACCTAAATAATTTAGCACTGTGATAGTGTGAAGTGTGTTAAGACACTTTTATATACTACTGCATCTAGCTCTGGGGTACATCACAGGAGATGTCGTCTTAAAGGAGCAACACACAATGGCTTTGGGCAGAAAAACAGCTAACAGATAAAAGGAACAAAAACACTTGCACTGGATGGGAAAATACCACACAGGAATAATAGATAATCAAATAAAAATAGTACAAACGATACAGTAGAATCTTTAATTATGATTCACTACAAAGACTTTAATTTCACATTTTGCCCATGCCAGTTAAACAACATCTTGGTAAAACGAGTGCATTTTCACCATTTATTTGTATTAGAGGCACATAAAGATCCTTCAATCAAGAGTCACAACTTCAGTGGCCTGAGCACTGCACAATTGAAAAAAGACAACCCTAGGATTTTAAGGTCTGGAACTATGACAAAGACGATGACTTGCTTATGAAAAAGGAGGTGAGATTAAGGCGTAAAATGCTCACATCCACTGTAAAAAATTCTGGGTATTCTTAGCTCAACAGCTGTCTAGCAAAAAAAAAAAACTTAAAAAAAGCCCCCAAAAAGTGAAAAAAAAAAAACACTCTAAGGAAAGCCTTTTTAGGACTTTGACAGCAAATAGTCTTTCCCATGAATCAGTGTAGGGGGCCATTTACTGAATCACCAAGACAGTTTTCTGTTGCACTGGGACAATCCCTCACAAAGCCACATGCAGTAAAGGCACAAGCAGACTAAGGGGATTAGAAGGAGAAATTGGCATTGTATTTCTGTATTCCAAATTCTTTCTGTTTTTCTGAGCAGTAAAAGAAACTGTAAAAACAAGATTCAGATACTACCCGAAATAAAGCTCTTTCCTATTGTGCAATTACCTAAATTTTAATAGTAGTAGTGTCTCAAAAAACAACATACACTAGGAAATAAGTGAAGGTTTAAAAAACCCAAAAAGGCTAACTACAAGTAAATGAACTAGATGGACACACAGCTCAAATTCTGTGGCCATAGGCTGGACCCAAGGCTCTCCTTCACCACCAGCAACTGGAAAAAACAAATCTTAAAGTTGTCGCATTTTTGTTCTATCACCCAAATTTTGCTTTGTTTCTAGGTTATGGGGATCTGAAATGGAAAACTATACCTGTTTTTCCCGTAACAGAAAACTATACCTGCTTTTCCTGTAACAGTTTGCAAATTTCACAGGCCATTTCAAATAACTTCTAGCAGATTTTTTTTCTTCCCAGATCTCCTGGGAGCAGGGAAGCTGTAATAATTTGCTCATGCAGTGCCAAGCAGAATATAAAGATGAAAAAAGAAAATAATCACCAACAAACTAAGCTTCAATGTTAAAAAGTGGAAAAATAAATTAAGGTGAGGGACTACATGAAGGTAAGGGGGTGAGATGAAACGGGCATCCATGCGGGTGCTCAGAAGCGATGATCCAATGGTCTCCTCTGATTTCACAGTTCAGGAGCTCCTGGCACACCGCTGGCCTATCTGCAACATCTCCATGTTGGAAAGAAAAGTTTCCATCTACAACTCATTTATTAAAAAGTGTCTCTTTAGGCTATCATAATACAATAATTTACAGTGCTTAGGTTTAGTCTGTGCTTTGTTGCTGAGGAGAGCAGAAACAAACGTACTGTTCTTCTACAATGGTTTAAAAGTGCAGCACAATTTCAAGGGCAGATCAAAGTTAGACTAATTATTTCCTTTCTGTGTATCCCATAACTAAATGTAACAGGTCACTAGGGAAGGGTGAAACAAAAGATGAATGTATTTGCACACACTAACAGCAAACACCAAGAAACAAGGACATTATTTATATAATAAAAATATGCATAAGGGAAAACATTAAAGCCTATATTAAATATACAAACCCACAAATATATCACCAATAGTCCCTAAATAACTAGGGAAAGGAACTGGCTGCTCTCTTCTCCACACTTCATATTAAACGTAACTGCTGAGGTGGTTATATCCTTCAAGAGCCTTTAGCCCTACTGATGATGAAGGTTTGATAATTCTAGTATTGCCCACTTGATATTAATCCCAAGACTAAAAAAATACATTGCCATTGTTGTCTGTTGTTTAGAAACATTTGAGTGTACTCAGGCCATACCAACAAGATTTGGGCTGCAGTCAGGAAGGCTAGAAACATGTTTTACTGTATTTTTTTTTAATGAGACTTGACATTCTTATTATATGGTTTCAAGAATCAGAGTTTTAAAATACTCCAACTATCATGAGAACTGAGGAGTGGTCAAGAATATTATTTGCCTGTAGAAACTTGCAGAAGCAAATTGCTTCTGCTCTGTATTATTTCCTCTCTAGGAAACCTTAACAGGCATATTCTGCTTATGTTACTGTTCCTTTGTCCTTTTCCCAGGTTACTTCATCTGCTAGTTGAGAAATTGCAAGCTTTGAGGCAAAAAAACCCCAGTGTGTAACTCCAGTGTTTTGTGTACCTGTCAGCAACCGCACAAGCATTCTCCATGGCCTATCCTTAGCATTCCTACTTCCCCCACAGCTTCAAAGTACCGACAAAAGGTATAATGGCCCCAGCATACAGTGACTCCTCCAGACAGAACACAACACACAGTGAGTGGCATCTGTCAGGGGTCAGGCCACTGTCCAACTTCTTTCAAGGCCCATTAAATTTTCCACAATTCAGGACAGCGTTTGGTACAGGAGCAATACTGCTCCTTGAGATTTTCCCAAGAAAACCATGTTCTTGGACAATATGTTTTTCAATGCTCAGTGGGTGAAGAGGTTCACTGGAATAGGAGGAGAAAATGATAGAGGCTTTTTCAAGGCATGGCACTGGGGCTCTTTAGGGAAAGCTCTCTTGAACTGAAAGGTGGCACACAGGGAAGGTCCCTAAGCTGGACAGAGGTATGGTCACAGCTGCACGGAGCATTGGCCACTACCGGCAGCTGAGCCTCCAGGAGTGGAAAAGTGTGCAGTCCTGCAGGAATAATAGTTTGATATTTATTTTTCTTTTCTTTCACTCCTAGAGCATCAGGAAGGTTGTTGTCTGCCTCACCTCCAGAGAAGGTTGTGTGGTACAGACTGAATGCAGAGGACTACAGCCTGGCACGCAGAGGTCTGAGTGGCACACCCAAGTTTCTACAGTTAAAACCAGGAGCAACCCTGGACTCCTTCTCCATCTCTACACACAAATAAAAGGCCTTTTATTTGCTTGACAGTGCTCTTTATTTTTTCAGTGTGTACTCTTTACTGTTCTTTGACTAAGAGTACAGATACAGGCATTTCTCACCCACACAGTACTCAAATGACTTTCAAACCTTTGTGTTAGCTTGTCATTTTTTTGGTAGCTTTCACACCCCTATTGAAACAAAGCTTAGACAAACCCTGAAAACTAAGGATCTCTCCAGACATGTCTAGACTCTCAGTTCAACCAGGCACAATATTTCTGAACTCTCTAACCTTTATGGGAGGTGACCAAAGCCAGCTCAGACAGACTAAACTGACACACTGCCAGCTAATACCCTGAACACCTTAAAATGCAAATAGGTCTAATCTTATTAGAAATGATGCAATTCACCCTACCGCAACAGCAAGAGGGGGCAGGGAAGCAAAAATACTGTTCTTAGCACAGGCTACAGTTCTCATCAACAGGCTACAAACAAAATGGTAAAATTTATGAATTACAGCCATTTGCAGTCAAAGGAGCCAAAGAATTAGGATTTTTTTTTTTTTTAATCCATATCAAGCCCGGTAAAAGACTATATCTAGGCTATGTGTGGGAGGTGAAGAACTGCCACCATCTCCCAAAGACATGACTAATACAAGATTTGGTAAGTCAGTATGACAATGCCGTCTTTCCTCATACTGTACAACTTGGATGAAGGCAAGTATGTAGGAAGGTAGCTAGAACACGCCAAAGGAGGCTTAAGCTGTACCTAGCCACTCTAAGACAGGTATCTCACTAACTCAGATGGAGCAAACAATGTAGAAACAGCAAAAAAGGAGCTCTTTGCAAGGCAGAGTTGTCGTGTTCTCCTCCTTCCTACTTCCATTGTGGGACAGCAGGAAACCTGCACTGTATAATGGAGGAGCTGGGCAGCTGTGAGCCAGTTCTACTTGGGAGAAGGATTGTGCCACTGATGTGGTGAGCCTTGCACACCACCTGACTCAAATTGCCTAAACCCTGCTCATCTACAACCTGTTGAAGTACAGTATTGATTTCTGAACATAAGGTAAATGATGATTGGTAAAAAGTTCCTTTTTCTGATGGGCTACTTGTACCCAGTACCCCGGAAAAGTAATGCTGCCTTGGATTTCTGCATGTTCTTCCAGCAAAGAATTTCCAGATTCCTCCCAGAGACTTCCAAGTCCTGAATCTGTTCCTCAGTGGAAATACCTCAAGTGAGGCTGCCCAACTTGAAGCACATGATGGATCACATTTCCAGATACTGAATTCACTCCTTTTCCAGGAGCAGAAATATATGACCAGCTAGGGCAATTAAAGTGTAAAAAAGGACACTGATAATGAACTGGTTTCTGTCGTGCCGTATCAGCCAACAAGCTGTGCTGCAGTAGCACAAAAGCCTTTCAGCCATGCTAGCAAGCAGAGGCACATGGGAGAAAGGACTGCTAGAGTTTTGGAAGCTATTTGCTGCGGTAATCTGCCACTGGTGTAGAGCAGCATGTACGGAAGGAGTGTGGCAACTTGACAGAAAGCGAGTAGCAAGCTGCTTCTCTTTTATTGCGGCTTTGCTCAGCTGGGTTCCCTTATGCAACCACCACAGGAGCAAATTCACGATGGGAGGCAAGAGGAAAAAGATTGATTTATCTTAAGCCCTGTAGAGCTCCATTCTCAGTTTTGCAAAGAGTGCACCTCCAAAGCACAGATCCTATCACATGAAAGACCCACCAAAAATAAAAACCCTAATAATTCTCTAAACTCTAGGGCATCATCAAACATAGTTTGCCTCCAGATCATGGACTACTGTTAAATTAGGACAAATCTCTTTTCAAGTGACATCTCAAAGTAAAACAAAACCAGGCACACCATCAAAACCCAAATGAACTGAAAGCCCTACAGCCTCCTCTCACAACCAGACCCATATATATCCATGTTTCTGTCTGTTTTGGATCATAAGAGCACAAATATGAACCTATTCTCAGATAAGCATTCCCATGGCATTAAAAAATTTGCTAGCCAGTCTTCCATACTGAAACCCCTGGTTTAAGTCACAAAAGAAAGGATGGAACAGTCTTTGTAAGTGAGCTGGGTTTTGCTATTCCTTTGATGGATTTGAGATTAGAGATCTGGTGACAGTCTGGCAGTCATCAAATAAAAGGCCAGCAGGAATGTCAGCAATTAAGGGAGACCTGTGAGGAACAGGCAGGATCTAGAAAAAATCCTCAGTAATGAGAGTAAAGTTTGCCTGTGCCATGCTAGCTGGAAAGCAACTCCCTGCAGTGGCTGGTGATCTTGTAAAGGGAGTTTCAAAAACAGTGGACAGCACGAGCACTGTCTGTCAAATTACACTGGGTCACAAAACTGATCAGTTCCATTAATAAAAATTGCAATTTTGCCAATGTGGGGCACTTGGAGCAAACCCTACTCCATGGTTGTTATTCCTGCTTATATAAGGGTCCAGCTGACCAGAACCGCAGCTCTGCAGAGAACCTCACATGGCTACTGCTAGTTCAGTGCTAGCAATCTCAGACTACTCAGTCTCCAAATTACTGCTAAGTGTCACTAAAGTCCCAAAATAAGCCATCATTCCTATTCGGATTGCTTAAATTTTTCCTACAGGATCTGGGCATTGACATGGAACATTCCGGGTCTTTATGTTGGTTTTAGTGTCAGAATGAGTTGGCAAACAAAATGTGAAATCTGAGTGAACAGTGGATCACCAGTACAGCAAGACAGGAGTTCCAGGATTTTCTTCACAGCCTTGCAGACTCCACAGAATTCAAAGACTCAAATGGCAACAGTGTTGGAATAGGATAGTGTAAAAAAACGAGAGGCCGGAGGGCTTCCAGTTACAAGCCCCACCTTCAAATTGCTAGAAAGACTTAGGTCAGTCATTCCAAGTCAATAACCTAAGACCTCTAGTGCAGAGCTTCTCCCAAGGAAAGCATTTTGCTCACGTCTTTTGCTCCTGTTCTTTGGCTCTGGCCCCAGTACAGCGCTGCTGACTGTCTAACTCCCATAATCTGGCATGTAGAGACAGGAAATTGGAGAGGTGCCACACTATTGGGAACAGAAGTGGTGCCAGCACAGCGACAAAGAAGTAGGAGATGAGAGATCTCTTCTGTAACGCCCCATGACCACGCTCAGCGAATCCGTGTGGACTACCACCTTTGTGCCACAGAGAGGTAATTGGAAATGTTTGTACCATTTTCTTTGACGCTGCTAGCTCGTTGAGGTTACTGAGTGAGGGAGGGAGGGTAGATCGCCCACAACTGTTCTGCATGGCATGCACCGCTGCATGTCAAAGACACAGCATCAGAAAAACAACAGGAACCATAACAACCTTTAAGAGTTTAACAGTGTTTCAACTGCTACCTTTGAAACCTGCCAGGGATGGCAAATGCAGAGGAACCACAGTGATCACAACATGAGGCAGAGGAGAGATCCAGGCACTTAGAAAACATCTGTGATACAAAATAACTTTTTTCACCCATTCAGGGCATTTTCGTGGCCCACCTTGCCAGCACCCATGAAAGCTACATAAGTCATTTTGATGCATGTAGCACACACTGCAGCATTCACTGCCCATGACCTGGCACAGCCCTGCCCAGAGCCACTGAATCCGTCAGGCTGGAGTGGCCCTGGGAGGTGCCTCATACGATGCTATGCCCAAAGCCAGGTCAGCACTAGAGTACAGATCAGGTTGCACTTTATATTCTGCTGATCAGATCGACTGTTAAAAAATACCCTTTAACTCATCAGGACAAGAAAGGAACTCCATTAACTTAAATGAATTAGCTTCTAAAAAGACATTAAATTGGTATAGTTTGGGTCTAAGTAAGGCTGACAAGAGTTTCTGAAAACAGGACTTCTTGGTTACTGAAAATACCTCTAGCATGAGAGCACTTTGACAGAGTTCATAAAGTTATGTGGGTAACTATTACCCTAACAGACTACATGGGCAAAGAAGCCCTCAGACAGTACACTTTAGACCTGTCTCTTGGAAGGAACAAGCTACACCAGCAGAAATGTTTTTAAAAATAATTTCATTTATCTTCCAGGTTCCGCTGGCACAGCTGAATGTGTTAGGAGAGTGATTTACGCACAACCCCTGCTGATGTACCATTTTATAGTGCAGACTAAGCTGCAGTCATTAACTAAGAGGGAACTTCAGAGTACAACAAGTTTAAAGGAGCTTCCCAACCAGTTCAGAAATACATGCCAAGCAATTAATTTTCAGAAGTATAGCTAACAAGTCACTGATAAACACACAGCTTATTATGACTACAAGCTGATGTGATACCTTAAAAACTCTCCAGGTAACATAAGTTCATGTTTTCAAGGGCACCAGTACTGTAACAGCTCTGCTTACAGCCCACAAGTTTCCATGGACAAAACAGTAAATTGGAAAATTGTCAGTTTATTTAATTTAAACAGAAAAGTTCTCAAATCAGTCAATGAGTTATGTTTGTGCTACCAAGGTAAGCGACTCTCCAAACACACTAGGTTCAAAGCTGCAACTTCCTCCTACATGTGGGATTCTTGAAACCTCACTGGAGTACTACATTTTTTTTTAGGAAATAATTACATATGCTTTCGTTATTTTACTTACTCTGCTCTCTGTTCTGATTCCAGAGGGTTTGTTTTCCCTTGCCCTGAATGATCCATTGCCACTTACCCAAGCTAAAATTACACATAGCTGGCACATACACTGAGAAATATGAAGAATAATTTTTAAAGTGATTTGCTTTTAAAGGCAAACCAGCAGTTACTAATCGGTTGACCTATTTCTACTCTAATTTACCACATTTAAAACACACAACCCAAAAAACCTTCTACAGAAATGAAAAACCACCTAAAACTTAACTGGGCTAGAGAAAGAGGTAAAGATGCCATTACCTACTAAATCTCCTAGGGGAAAGAAAATTGGTATTTAGAAATAAGATTAACTACAATAAAAAAGAAGAAAAGAAAAGCTTAGGGAAAAGATCCAGGTCATGAGGATGGTATTTCCAATTTTTTTAAAGCTGCAACACAACATTCCCAAGTTGAGAAAAACATGCTCCCTGCCCTCATGACAACCCCACCACAGAAATGCCAGTGGTCATCTATCTCCTCTTCCAGTTCTTCGTGTCCCACACCTTCAAACCAGGGACTGACTCTTCCAACCCGGCATGAAGCTTCCCACATATTTGAAGGAAGACTGGCAGGACTAAAGATATTGCTTACAAAATATGTCCTTACAGGTATTAGCCAAAGAGTCTATTTTACTGGTATTTATTTTCACCTATTTGTGCCTTCCCTTCTTTTTTTGGGTGGGGAGAGGGACTTGTTTGTTTGTTTTTTTTTAATTCTTCTTCCATGAGCAGGCCATAGAAAAAGCCTGATCAGTTCCCCTCTTCTTTGCTGGCACAGATCCTGGTCCCAGTGCTGGGGCTGGCAAGATGCCTGCTGCTTTCAGTGGGAAGAGGATCAGGCCCAGTCCTGCAGATGTTACTCATGCAAGTAACTCAGCTCCACCCTTCATTTCTCACATCGCTCCATGCTCTGCTACTTAAAAAAGAGGGACAAACTGGCCTCATATGCCTTCTTGTCATTGCTACCTGATGTTCCTCAAAGTTCTGTCACTGCTGATGACACCCAGCATTTCACACCTGGGACTGCCAACACGAGGCCACTTGCAAGCAGTTCTTGGTGGGAGCCACGCACTATCACTGTTATTTGTCAAGGACCATTGCTCTTCTGGTCTGTGGGAAAGTCAAAAGTCAACAAAACCATCTCAAATCCCACAGCATTTACTCACTCTTTTAGAAGTCCCAGTTCCTGCAGTCATGTTTCTTCCTGAGAAACTTGGATTTCTTTTAAAAACTCAACTTTCCAGGTTCCCATAATTGCAGAGAATAGCCTGAAAATCTGGCTTCAGAGCTTCCCAAGAGAAAATAAAAAACCAGTAAACAAATAAAAAGAACTGGAAGTTTCTCTTGGTCAAATGTAATTTGTTGATTTTTCTTAACATCGCTATTTTAAGCAACTCTCTCTTTTTTTTAAGCAACTCTCTCTTTTTTTTAATATCTTGGCAAATTATTTTTGAATGCTTTAGAATGGCAATTTGCTCTGAGCTAAATCCTGATTCAGACTGTCATCACTGAATAGTAAAAAAAATGTTTCTTCACCTGTTTGTCAGCATTATCCAACAATAATTAATTATATTTTATATATTTTCTTTTATAGTAATGCTTTAAACTGCTTTATTGGATTAGAGAATACTTGGGAAACAAAGTCCATTCCCAGTCTAGAAAGCCCTCAAGGCAACTAAGACACTTGGATCTTATTTTATGCTTATGAAGCTGGTGTAGGAATTGTAAATATATACCTGTGAGACACTCTAGATTGGGAAAGAAAAGCTGACTGCCTCCCCTTCACAATTGGACAATCTACAAATCACTATGTAATTGGGCTTTAGTTGCTGACCTGTGAAATTATTTCAGTATTTTCAACCCAAATAAAATGATGCTTATTAGAAAAATGTTCGGCTTGCATTATTTGAATACTCAAACCCACTCTTCCCTAAGCAGAATTGAAAAAGCAAACAGGGATATATTTTATTTTCATATATTTGTCTATGCATGCGAGCAGGGTTGGTTTTTTTTTCTAACCACACTTTGTGCCTTTAGGAGAGCAAGAAATGTAGCTTGGACAACTGCAGATTTCTAAGAAACTCTTACAACACTTAAAGAAAAGGAAAGAAAGAAGTGAATTGTATTTATTTAATGTCTATGTATTTTATGCACGTGGGTGCAAGAGCACATTAGCTGTGACCCCCACTTTGCATTGTTGATCTTAAAAAAAAAAAAAAATACAGAGAGAAGAATGAGACTTTCAGTGCAGCTGGGTTAGCCCGTACCATGGGACTTGTATCTGGCACTGGCATGGCCCAGCTGCACAAAGCATCTCATGCCAGTGTCACAACCCAGCTGCTCCAAGCGAGGGCCATTGCACAGTGGTCACAATCTCGTGAAACACACAGGCCTGTCCTGCCCCCGCCATCTGGAACCACGCCTGCCTGAGAAAAGTCCCTGCTCGCAGACTGGCACTGGCTGGGACGTCAACGCTCCCAGAATTTATGACCCTCTACGCTCTGTACGCTTACAGCAGCACAAGAGGGACTGGGCTGTCTGTGCCGGGCTCACCAGGGCCGAAATGCTTCCCCCACCCCTCAAAAGAAACCCTCTGTGTTTTCCCCCGTACCCAGCCCTGACAACCATCCTTCTCCATGGCCCACCATCATAAAACAAGCTGCATCCTGAAAAAAATTCATTAGGAGCTATTTCATATGATTTTTGTTTTTACCAGAATCTGAGCCTGGGGTTCCCAAAACACACTCATGAAGATCTCTGGATTGGCCTCTTAACAAAGAATATCACCATAGCAAAATGAAAATGCCATTGATTTAAATTTTTTGATGCCAGAAGTGAGAAGCAGGAGGTTGCAGAAAAGATTTTCATCAGCAAGCAATTAAACAAGCTAACAAAAAACCACTCATAACAACAGTGCAGTAAGCTTTGAGACAACTTAAATATAATACATCTGATTACAGACCTAGTCCTGCCAGGCAAATAGGAAAACTTGAAGCGATGTTGGAAAAGTCAGGCTTGAAAAACTAAGCTGGACTGTTCTGCTCACCCCACCAAGCCTTCTGAGTTTTTGCTATAGTTTTCCATATTGTAAGAGAAAAATAAGGGAGTTGTTGTCCTGGACCTTTATGTGAAAAGTAGCGATGCCTGAAGAAAACATACTTTGGCTTTGGTGTACAGGCAAGTGAGTGAGACTCAAGGACATATTTCTGAGAAAAATAATAGCAATGTATACTGCTCTAGTCCATCAGGTGATGGAAAAAACAGCAGGTGAGTTGAAGGAACTGCCACAGCCATGAAAATAATAAGATGTTGCAGACAGGGGAAAAGATGGGACAAGATAACAGTACCAGGAGAACATGGTGCTTTCAGGACTCACTCCAAGTTTCTACACTCGCAAAACATTCTCATGGATTAACACTAACACACAGACTTTTACTTAGGATTTTAATACAGAGCAAACAAACTCAAGAGTAAGTCATGTAGAAATTAAAAATTACCAAGGCCTTTCCCTCTCAACCCTCCCCCAAAGACTTCAGGTCTAATTTAAGCATAAAAGATTTTTAATGCATTGAGACGATTTCTTAATGGCGAACTATAATTTGGGGGCAAAACAAAGACTTTTGATTCTTCTGGAAAATACCTATTCCATTTTAAAATGGTTGCAAAAAGCACCTGTTTGGAGTGTGCACAGAGTCAGAATACTGCTAGTGTTTGCAACGCTAACAGTCCATGCTGAGATGTCAGGAACTGTCAACTAACCTCACTGTTACTGCATATGGAGGAATTTTCCAAAAAAAAACTTCAAAGAATTTTCAGATACTGAATGTGAGGTATAGTTTTGGGTGGGTTTCAAATAGATCCAAATAATCTTTTTCTGGTTTGTTCCTGTATTTCAACTGAGAGCAGGAAAAAAATTATATCAGTCATTTCTTCCCTTCCCACAGAGGACTTTTTTTTGTGTGTTCTCTCAAAAATGCTTACATTTAATCAAGTGTAGCCTTTCAACCAAACATTCCCTAGGATTAGACCAGTATTTACAACTACAGAGAAAATTTTGCAGTTTGCAAAATGCAAATTCTTCCTCCACTAAACTGTTCAGCCTTCAGTAGGTTCAAGCAGTAATAGTCTCGAGGACTTGAAGAACTTCAAGGCTGTGCAATTCTGTAAAAACCAGCAAAAAGCCCCAACCAAACACATGATAAAACTCTTTAATTCAATTCCCACATTTTGTTTTTCTCCTGTTATACATGTATGTTTCATATCAACCGGGTTTTTTAATGCAGAGAAATCTGGAAGTGTGTTATTTTACACTTTCATATCTTCTTTCAGATTTTTTTTTTCTGCTCCTCTGTGTTTTTCTGGGAATATGGGCTAAGGAGAGAAGAACTCTTTACATCCACATGAAAACTGGACTCCAATTTTGGTTTGTCCCATAATGGTTGGAATCAACGACAAGCTCAGTGAAAACAACTGAGTTATTTTGATGGAAACTTCAGCGAAAAAAAAAAGAACTAGGCTAGCTTCACTACAGAAATAGATCAGTGATGTGTGTTTATGCAGTGGCATTTTTCAACCATGAACTAATAAGAACATTCAGCTCGAATATTCCGCAAATTCCTTAAGATCCTGCTGCCTCTTCCTGGCACTAGCTCTTTGTTAAATTTAATGACTCCTTAAAAGAGAATAGAGAAAATGTCCGTACCACCTGCTAGCATGAGTGAAATCTATCTAGGTAGACCAGGTCAAAAAATTATACTAGAAACTTCCATGCATTCAGTGGGATAATGAGTATTTTCTTGAACACATGAAGGGGAAAAAAAACCCAACCTGTTTAAAGACAAATTCCTGTCTTCTCCTTATAATCATCCCAACCCCCACCCCAACCCAAAAATGTGATTTACCAGAAGGAGCTCACAATGCTGCTCTGGCTGAGAAAGTACACTGAGAACTTCACAGGAAGCCCAAAATAGCCTGAAAAGAGGAAATGGGTGGGGGTGAGGTTCTTTCTTCTGCTCACAAAGGACTTCACCAGCCGATATAGATCAAGTAAAAACAGTCCTGACATGCGGAGCACACTTGGTGACAGTCCTCCCCTCTTTTCCCAGTCTGGTCTATTTTAAGACCACATCACAGGAAACTTGGCAGCTACATGTTTCCGAAAGTTGCCCCTGCCACTTCCACAAGTTCAAATCGTTTGCAAGGGCACAGCCCACAGCACAGAACATTCTGAGGGGACACAAAAGGTACTATCGAGCTACCGAAGGCAGGTCATTCAAAGAAAGAAGACAACAATTGATAATTAAATGAAGCTGAAAACACCCTCATTTTTCTGTCCTGTATTACTGGTTTTTAAAGAAATATAACATTTACATGAGCTATCCAAGTGCTGGCAGTACTTGGATACTGTCTGTGTGTGTCTGTTCAAAGAATGAAGTCCTCTGCACCAAGACATTCAGTTGTGTAGACTGTGTCCCCATCATTTTGTTAAGGACTTTCTCTCACCTTCTTATCATTTTTCCAGAAAATTTTAACACAGTTAGTTGCAAATTTTAAAAGGACACGTGTCTATGTGTGTGTGATTTACACATGCAGATACAGAACCAGGAACAAAGAACAATATGGTTGTTTCATGTCAAACTTCAACTCTGATTCCCATTAAGCATTGAGTAGGAGGAATGTTAATGGCATGGTCTGGTTGAAGAAACTGATGATAATTAGAATACTACAAAAAATGCAAAAGCACTTAAACATTGCCAGAGCCTTCACCCTACATTATAAATCCATATGTACAAAAGCAGCAATGGTAGATTTTCTGAAACTAGGAAAATGAACAGCAATTGTAACTAATAATAACAAGCTTCTATGCTTCCATTATTTTATAACCATATTTTTTACAAATGCCAAAGTTTTACAAATGCCAAAGTTTTACAAATGCCAAAGTTTCCCAGTCTCCCTTGTTAAGAGAACTAAGTTTCTGAGTGAACAGAGCTCAAAAAAAAAAATGTTGGAAAAAATATTCTGCAGAAGAAAGATATACTACTTAAGCTCAGTGGGTTAAAAGAGTCAAATAGATGTTTATTCCATTTCTCAAAGTAATTTATTTCTGGATATGGGAAGAGCATTCTCATCCCCAAAAGTCAATTTTAAGATATCTGTAAATACAAAATACAGGTTCTGAAGTTCAGTCTGTACACTAACGTGACTATTGGAACACCATAAATCTTGAGTGGCAATCTAAATCTTTTGAAAAAAACCCCAACAACTAATATTGTCTGTGAATAAAGAGAGTAAGCCCTTGCTGCTTTATGATGAGTAAACCTACACAAAAGCTTTCAGGGAATTTCATGTGGTTGGTATTTTGTCTTTCAGTGACATCTTCTTCAAAAGGAAGGCCACCAGAGGACAGGAGTATTAGACCTCTCCTTGCAGAGCTCACTCACTGCTCCCATGCTGAATATCACTGCCACCTCATGCAAGGGCTCTCTGCTCAACTTCCACATGCAGACAGATTAGCTGAAATTGCTGTAAATAACTCCTACTTGCTATTCTTGAGCCCTTTATTCCAGGCTACTCTATATTCTTAAACTGTACCTGAGTCACCTTCGTGTGTTATCCTTGTTGCTGTGGGAAACTCGGGGTTTAGTAAACAGGTTAAGCAAATGAAAAGATTAGTCAGTATTGTGCTTTAAATGGATGCAAGATGAGATTACACTGAATCAAGAATGTTAACAAAATTAACAAAGAATGTTTTCTAGAATCTAAATAGCATGTACTGCCCAAAAAGAAACCACATGCAAGTTTTGTGCTTGACTCTTCTTGACCTGGTATTGAAGACCATTACCAACACTGCCAGCTTACTGGGCAAACTGGGATCTTTGGTTGCCATACAGGCTAGATGACAAGGATGTTATGAGTTCCCTGCGATTGAAATGACATAAATTGGAAGGAACTGATATTAAGGTGGCAACTAGCCGATAGTATTATTTATGGAATAGCACAGTGTACTTACATGTACTCCTCGCCATGTGTTAATGTGTATTGCTACATCAAACAGCATGAAATTCAAAATACTGAAGTACTCTTCACTAAACAAAAGAAGAACTAAGGCAAGTTAAAGCAAGCTTATTTAAGAATGAATACTGACATTTAAGAAAGGCTTGAGATAACACCTCTTCATTTTTCAGGTTTCCCTCCCCTCAAACAAACATGCTAGTGACACTAGGACATGACAAGCCACCACCAGTTCAAACTCAAAGCCGACCATGGACAAAAACATTAGGTGGGAAGCAACATGATCCAAACAGTATGGCAATGGACAGAAAATCTAGAGAGGAATGGAAGCAATCCAGTCTCTTCCATTCTTCTCTGTACCTCCGTCTCAGTAATTCCAACCCTCATATCTCCACTTTCCACTGGCAATGAGATAGGCCATAATAGTTATTTATCTATAAAAGCACTTTATAGACACTGTAGAAAAATTCTAAACAAGAACTTTGTATTCCTATGTCCTAAAAATAACTCTTCACATGAGGTGGCTTTATAGTCTTAGCTCCTCCATGTTATATGGTCTCTCAGCATGAACACGTTCAGGTTCTGGTAATTATGCCATCGCCTCTATAGAGGGATCATCCATCATCTTGAATTGGAAACAAATCAGTATCCTCAAAACTGAGAAGAGTAAAGGAAAGGATAGAGTGATTTTTCCCTCTGTTATCTGTTCTGAACAACAGAGAAAATACCTGGGATGTAAATCTGATCAAGCAGAACATAAACTGGCTAGATTTTCAGACTGAGGAACCGCAAACTGACAGGAAATGTTTGGTGCCAATAACTTAGCCATCTTAACAGTTTTCTGCTGCAGTCCTTCAGCTGTGAGATAAGGTGATTATTACAATCACTCTTTACACATGCAGAACCCACACAGAGCTGAAGAAAGTTTTCCAATTCAGTGATATGAAAGAAAGGAAACTCCCACACTGACACCACTGCATGTAGCAGCACTGCACCCACGAGTGGCTGCGGTGCCACACGCAGCCCACGCTCATCGTGCGGCCATAACTAATTGGAGTTTCGGTGAGTGATAAAGGCAAAGGCTAGGCTGAGAAATAGGCACAGCAAGATGAACCCACTGTCCTGAGTACCAGCTGAAGGCACACGGAAAAGCCAAAGAAAAAAAATGGCTGTGTCGACGCAGTTGTAAAATCTGACATGTGGAGAAGCTGTAAGCATGACGCATTCCTCGTGTTCAATACACAACTCTCACTCCTTATTTGTGCTTACTCCCATGCCATGTAGAACACTGTTTTATCTTCTGAGTTATCTGGATTGCCACTTTTTTTT
>VYZR01008225.1:50450-83261 GCA_013400675.1 Oxylabes madagascariensis
CCCATGTCATGTTAAACACAGTTTTTTTTTTTGAGTTTTTTGGGTTTCCCCTTTTTTTTTTTTTTTTTTTTTTTAGTAACATACAGTAATTTCATATAGTGGGCTACATTTTCAGAAGTTCTCAGCATCCAGAAATGTCGATCTTTAAAAGAGCTCAGCACACACATTTTCTGAATATGTAATGACATATCTACAGATCTGTCTTGTTCAAAAATCTAACCTTGGTAATCTCTCTGGAGATTACATCAACACACAATAAGAAGAGTTGCTGAAACCCCTCTCCCCTGCCCCCCCACCCCTTGTTAAAAGAGAAAAAAAGAAGTTTAAATTATGTTCTAGTTTTTAATAATGAAGTTAAACCCCAAATCTCTCCTGGAACTCAAATGCCCCTTCACAGCAAGTGGCAGTGAAATTCTTGGAGGGATGCCACCGGCTCTGTATATAAACTTTCAAGGTGCCTCTAACCTTTTGAGCCTCTTGGTTAGCTTGAGGCACAGTTACAGCCATGTACCCTACCAGTCTAGTGTACACACACGTACACTTAGTTTTTTTAAATAACAATTTTTCTATAGCTTTTTAGAGATGTCCATCACCCTGTTTCCCGTTAGCTGCTCAAGAAACAGTGGATCCTCATAATCTCCAAGAACTAGGCCATAGAGGCTTCAGCGCTGAGCTGATGCTCACTGGGGTGACATCTTCTGCTCATTTACAAAAGTCAGAGTCTCCAAAACCAAAGAATGGATCATGGTGGAACTGTGTACACAGAGGTACTGTGTCTGCACACAAACATTAAAAGAAAAAAAATCCTAAAAACTCTGGCTATTTTTAATATATTGGCAATCACATTTTGAAATGTGGCCTGTCAGAGATTTGTCCCAATGAAGTGAAGGATCTGTTCTGCAGCTAGGAAGGATTTGTCAAGAAGAAAACAGCCACTGTGATAAATGCTAAGGAATGTAGCGTTCGCCCCACCAGCTCAGCCCCAGGTGTGCTGGCAGGCTCAGCAGAGGGGCTGTCAGCTGGGGAGGGGTGCCTGGGGCACCACCGAGAGAGGGGCAAAGCAGGTCCCAGGGAACAGCTGCATCAGTTCTGGAAGGGATGAGAAGGTGCTCCAGGCAACCTGGTGAGCTGGGACACACCATCCTGAGCAGGGACTGAAATGGTGAAACGTGATGCCAGCAGACAAGGAGTGAAGAAGAAAATCTGGCAAGCTAGGATAGATACCACCGGCATTTCAGATAAGTGATGTCTGTCCACTCCTCTTTAGCCTCCCCTGTTTGGATTACAGGATGTCTGTCTCCTGCTGACGAAAAATGGTTGGTGAAATCGGGACCTCACTGCAGACTCCACAGCTGGGGGCTTTCTCTACTATTTCCCCTCAAGTTCTCTGGGTGGCGGGGAAGCGTGTGGGTTTAGGCAGCCTCGAGGAGCTGGATGGAAACCTTCAAATGGGGTGGGATGGGGGGGGGAAGGGGTAGAGAAAGGGACTAAACAACTGTTATTAAATACCTACGTTTTAATCAAATTATTAACTCTGAAACAGTACGAGGAATTTGATTAATGCTTACTTATTGCCAATAGGTGACGGTTCAGGCTGGCCCCCATCGCTCTCCCTGAGGCCGGAAAACTGCGGTACCGCTTGCCGGCGGGATGCGGAGGGCGGGAGGGAGCCCCGCGGGCCGGGCCGGGCTGCGGGAGCCCCGCGGCGGCGAGAGCCGCTCCCGGCCGGCGCCGGGGACACCTGCCGGGCACGGGCCGCGCCCCGCAGCCCCGGGGCCGGCTTTTTCTGGAAACATGACAGCCGGCCCCGGGAGCCGGGAGAGGGAGGGGGACGGGGGTGCCCGGCAGGACGCGAAGGCGCGACGTGGCGACGGTCGCTAAGGCAGGGACAACAGAGCGATCAACAGAGGGGCAGGGGCGCGGGAGGCGCGGCCCTGGCAGCCCCGCGCTGCCCGCCGGCCCTGCCCGCCTGCCCCGCACGGAAATAGCCGGGCCCGGCCCACCGTGCCCCTCCGCTGGCGGCACACCGCGCTCGGGTTATTTCTGATCGGCCCGAGCGAGACTAAACTTGAACCGGGTACGCGCGGCTGCTTCACAGAGAGCTGCGCGCTGGGCTGCGGAGGAGCGCGGCCCCGCTGCCCGCCCGCCCGCAGGGCTGCCCGGCCGGGCCCCGAGCCGGCAGCGCTTTTGCTCCACGGCCGCGCTTCCATCCCACAGCCCGCGTGGCCGCCACGGCTTGCCAGCCCTCTTACGAGAGGAGCAGATAGGCGTCTTGGGCCACAAAACTGGCTGTGGGGTTTCCATCCTCCCTACTGCAAGTCAGCGCTGCATCCACTCCGAAAGCTGCTGTGCCTGTTGGAATCTAAGCCTCTGTTCCTGGATAGTGGGGATGTGCGACTAAGCCCAGCTTGCTTAAGCTCATGCTGCCACACCGTTCCTTAGAAAACAAGAAAGATGTGGAATCCTCTGATCACAAAATTAATGTTCTGAACTGCAGCAAATGCCTTGACAATCAAAGTCATGTTCCAGCAAAACACTAACAATCTCCTATACTGCTGTGGCAAGGCCCTGAGTTGTGTTACAGATACTCTTTGTTGTTTTGGTTTTTTTTCTTGTTGAAAAGGAGAGGAAAGAATTAGGCTCATTTACTAAGCTTCCATAACTGCAAAAGACCGGGTACCTTTAAAAAATAACAGTATTTCGATGCAAATATGAACTTATCACAAGCTTCCTGAAGCACATGCAGCATAAAGGCAGTATCACTGCAGAGAAGGTATCTGCTTTCAAGGGGATTTGCATTCTCATTGAATGCTGGACCAGGTCCAGACCAGCCGGAGGATAACCACCCTCTAACCTCCCTGTGGAGACTTACAGAGATGAGACTGAAGCAGTATCATTTCTGACAGAAATCAAATCCTGGCTACTGCACTGCTGGGAACACTACAGACAGGAAGGGAAAAAAAATAGCGAGGAATTGGAATTTAAAAAATTCTATGAAGCTCATTTAGGTAATACCTTGTCAAAGGAGCTGATATGGAAACACACTGCATGTTTACTGAATGAATGCAGACGCTTAAACGTCTCCTAGCATAAAATATAATTTTAACAAATGGAACATACACATGTTAAAGCTGACCAGTTATAGAACATGAGGTCAGTTACATGCCTNTGGCGGGGAGGCGTGTGGGTTTAGGCAGCCTCGAGGAGCTGGATGGAACCCTTAAAAGGGGGTGGGATGGGGGGGGGAAGGGGTAGAGAAAGGAACTAAACAACTGTTATTAAATACCTACGTTTTAATCAAATTATTAACTCTGAAACAGTACGAGGAATTTGATTAATGCTTACTTATTGCCAATAGGTGACGGTTCAGGCTGGCCCCCATCGCTCTCCCTGAGGCCGGAAAACTGCGGTACCGCTTGCCGGCGGGATGCGGAGGGCGGGAGGGAGCCCCGCGGGCCGGGCCGGGCTGCGGGAGCCCCGCGGCGGCGAGAGCCGCTCCCGGCCGGCGCCGGGGACACCTGCCGGGCACGGGCCGCGCCCCGCAGCCCCGGGGCCGGCTTTTTCTGGAAACATGACAGCCGGCCCCGGGAGCCGGGAGAGGGAGGGGGACGGGGGTGCCCGGCAGGACGCGAAGGCGCGACGTGGCGACGGTCGCTAAGGCAGGGACAACAGAGCGATCAACAGAGGGGCAGGGGCGCGGGAGGCGCGGCCCTGGCAGCCCCGCGCTGCCCGCCGGCCCTGCCCGCCTGCCCCGCACGGAAATAGCCGGGCCCGGCCCACCGTGCCCCTCCGCTGGCGGCACACCGCGCTCGGGTTATTTCTGATCGGCCCGAGCGAGACTAAACTTGAACCGGGTACGCGCGGCTGCTTCACAGAGAGCTGCGCGCTGGGCTGCGGAGGAGCGCGGCCCCGCTGCCCGCCCGCCCGCAGGGCTGCCCGGCCGGGCCCCGAGCCGGCAGCGCTTTTGCTCCACGGCCGCGCTTCCATCCCACAGCCCGCGTGGCCGCCACGGTTTGCCAGCCCTCTTACGAGAGGAGCAGATAGGCGTCTTGGGCCACAAAACTGGCTGTGGGGTTTCCATCCTCCCTGCTGCAAGTCAGCGCTGCATCCACTCCGAAAGCTGCTGTGCCTGTTGGAATCTAAGCCTCTGTTCCTGGATAGTGGGGATGTGCGACTAAGCCCAGCTTGCTTAAGCTCATGCTGCCACACCGTTCCTTAGAAAACAAGAAAGATGTGGAATCCTCTGATCACAAAATTAATGTTCTGAACTGCAGCAAATGCCTTGACAATCAAAGTCATGTTCCAGCAAAACACTAACAATCTCCTATACTGCTGTGGCAAGGCCCTGAGTTGTGTTACAGATACTCTTTGTTGTTTTGGTTTTTTTTCTTGTTGAAAACGAGAGGAAAGAATTAGGCTCATTTACTAAGCTTCCATAACTGCAAAAGACCGGGTACCTTTAAAAAATAACAGTATTTCGATGCAAATATGAACTTATCACAAGCTTCCTGAAGCACATGCAGCATAAAGGCAGTATCACTGCAGAGAAGGTATCTGCTTTCAAGGGGATTTGCATTCTCATTGAATGCTGGACCAGGTCCAGACCAGCCGGAGGATAACCACCCTCTAACCTCCCTGTGGAGACTTACAGAGATGAGACTGAAGCAGTATCATTTCTGACAGAAATCAAATCCTGGCTACTGCACTGCTGGGAACACTACAGACAGGAAGGGAAAAAAAATAGCGAGGAATTGGAATTTAAAAAATTCTATGAAGCTCATTTAGGTAATACCTTGTCAAAGGAGCTGATATGGAAACACACTGCATGTTTACTGAATGAATGCAGACGCTTAAACGTCTCCTAGCATAAAATATAATTTTAACAAATGGAACATACACATGTTAAAGCTGACCAGTTATAGAACATGAGGTCAGTTACATGCCTAGGTCAACCAATCTAAATAATACATCTAGTCAAATCATACATGAAACCACAAAGAGCATTCAAAAAACACAATTTGTTCAAATTCTCATCAGTTCATATCACAGCAGCAGAGTTTCAGAGGACAGGATAATTCCTAGTGATGTGTCTCCAAAGATTCAAAAACAACTGACCTTAACAGAAGCTTATGAATATTAGGATATTGCATTACAGGTGCTGGGCACATATTCAGTACTTCCTTCTTGATGTAATGCACCCAGAGACATATATAAGAAAATCCCAGGACAGATTGATGAGCAGCTTCCAGGTATTCCCTATCTTGCTATACTCATTCTGATGTAGTGGTAGAAACCTCTGAGCAGCCACACACAACAAACTGGATCATAAAAATTGTAAGCAATTTTGGAGTGCCAGCAAAGCACAGGAGGCATCAGAGGAATGGGAGCAAAATGACTGCACAAGGCAGCAACCACTCAGTTCTGCCAATCTGGCCAATAAATGAGTAATCTTCATATATTGTGTTCAGGGCCAGTAAGCTTTAAGATTGTCCCAAAAGAAGAAGCATCTGAATTGTATTAGACCTACAGAGACCCTTAGCTGTGGCTGGACTGTCCGGGAAAATATGTCTAGACTACAAGAAAATGTAATGTTTTAGAATGTCCTAGTTGGCTTGTTTAGGCTGTAATACTGGCAACCCAAATTAAAGATATGCCAAACCCAAAAGACAGACAGATAGAAAACCATTACAAAAACACTAGGTGCAATTTATTTTCCAACTGATACCTAAATCTGTACTTCTTTAAGACACAGTTTAAAATACTTCTCACTAGAATATTCATTTTTCTGTTTTATAGCATTTGTAGCAGAAATATTAATATAGGTCTGAAGAATGCATGAACAGAAACAGTCTGTCAGTAAAAGCAACAGGAAGGGCTATAGAGCAAAGTCACAGAAAAAACCCCGAAACATTTTGAGAACCATGGACACACTGATACCAATCAAACAGAGAAGAACTGAGGAATGTGGTGTTTGCACCACCAAAAAGGCTGTGTCCTAGGAAGCCCACCGAAGGGATTAGCAGAAGACCTGTGCCCTGACAGGGGGAGGATAGCTGTGAGGTTGCACCATGCTCTATGTGCCCCTTCTTTTCCTGTACACCCAAAAGGGAAGATAACCATAGCCAGGAAGACACTCACAGCAGGCAAACCCAGGAAACAGCCCGCAAACTGAGATTCACCTAGGGTGAGGTATGCAAGAACAAGAGGTGGAAGGATGGACCATAATAGTGTGTTTGATTGCCAAAGGGTAGAGCAGGACTACACAAAAAACAAGGCATCACAGATGCACAAGTCAAGCCACGTAGTGAGAACTTGGTGGGTGCCTTCCAGGGACAAAACTGATCCTGGCCAGATCACTTCTTGGGCACACATCCCTTAGTCCCCTTCTTAAAAGCTTGGGGGTTGTGAGAGTGGGAATGAAAATGATAAGAAGCAAGTGTGGGACAAACCAGTTTTGTTTAAAACAGATACCACCTTCTCTTTCCATAATGTCTCTTTGAGGGCTTTTTTGCATTAATTTTCTTGTGTTAACGAGTAACATTCTGAGCTTCCCAGATAATCATTAGAGCCTCAGAGTTGAAACTTGCAGAAAACTGCAGAATATACAATAAAATCACAAGAACTAGCAGGCAATACTGCAAACAATTTAACACACTAGCACATAAGAAGGCCAAGTGACGGAGAACCCCACTGCTGTTTATTTTACCTAGTTAATGATTTTTAAAGTACAATTTGCTCCATCAAAGTGTTTAAAGAATGTTTTCCTTAAAATACCTCACTTTCTTCCATTTTAAATGCCCTTCTGGCACATTTAAATGGGCTCCATGAAAACCTCCATCAGTACTGCAAGTTAGACGAGGTTTAGGGTCTGATTGTATGTTAATTATTTGCACACAGACATTTTCTGAAGAGACAGGGGAAGGAATATACAGTAGTTGGGTCCTGCCTCTAAAAATGGGACAGATTTACCAGAGGGGACAGTACTTATAACATCAAGAGACCTGTCAGTGTTAGTGCTTTGCCATCACATGTCTGTGTGGGTTCTTTCTCTGCCTCCACATCCACAGAAATCTGGGGATTTTTGCCCAGGGAAGGCAGCTCTTCATCTGATACAGAATTCAGGAGCTAATGCAGTTTGCTATTACTCGAGCCAAACATTAGGAAAGGAAACAAACAAGCAAACAAACAACAACAACAACAACAACAACAACAACAAAGGATCAGGGAAATCTTGTAGGAAAGAAAATCTGGAGCTATTCTAGAATAACAATTTCCTCACAGAATTAAAGCTGAGACTTACCTGAAAATAAATTGACTTTTATGCTGAAATGAATTGGTCCCACAGATTTGGGGGGAGATGGAGGGTGCAGAGGCTGAGTGTCACATCAATGTATCTACAGCTGGGTAACCACTCTGCTAATGCTGTAGTGCAGATCCTCATAGAACAAATTAGCTCTAAGATCTGGTCTCTTGTTTCTGCACAAGAACACTTGGTTCATTTACAGGTGTGAGTCCTACCTAAACAATTTACATTAGCACACCCGTAATACAGACACCTCTACAGTTGTGTAGAAGTTTCTCTGTGATGCTATACCTATTCCCATATGGGAATATTCTGATATTGGATAGAGAGAATCAGTACTGAAATCAAACTGTTTCACATTATTTTCAAAATAATTTGTTGGTGCAGAGTGCCTGCTTCCAAGTGCTGATTACTCTTCAAGCACCAGTTGCTGTTTTCTGGGATTTATGACTGAAAGAATTAAAACCAAAGAAAACTAAAATAGATCTAATATACTCATATCCTTCAAGCTCTGCCACATTCTAGTTCTTATTATTATACTAAAATATTCTTAAGGTAATAGATATGGCTCTCTAAATTTAAACATTTTTTAGCAAAAAGTAAATTCTAATTCATTATACAAATATTCCATATCCCGAACAACAATCCATGCAAATGATAACTAGGTGATCATTTGCCCCATTTGTACATATATTTAAAGAGCAGCTGAAAATTTGGGCCATTGTAAATGTATGTGCATGCCACTGTTTTGCAAATGTAGGACTAATGCCCTGGAAACATTCAAATGCCCAATAGCATCAGTGGGAATTGAGGGATTTCAGCATTTGGCAGAACTGAGCCTTTCCTGCAAGTGGGTATAAACA
Source organism: Oxylabes madagascariensis (assembly GCA_013400675.1). Lineage (NCBI taxonomy): Eukaryota > Metazoa > Chordata > Aves > Passeriformes > Timaliidae > Oxylabes > Oxylabes madagascariensis. The sequence continues at coordinate 58,617 of VYZR01008225.1, forward strand.
CATTTGCTTGCACATAGAGAGGTTTTGAATAAAACACAGATGGACAATAATTTCCTATTCATCTGGACATTCTCGGAGAATACATTCCTGACTATAGTTTCAACGTTATAAATTAAGATTTGGTAGTTCCTTTCAACATAGTTCATTTATTTTCTAAGGATTCGGGATTGTGGTTCTCAGCAAATTAAGAAAACATATTTCCAGCCAGCAGACCAATCATAATATTAACTCTCTCACAGCTGCCGATAACCTTTAAGGCAGCTTTCCTATTTATATCACAGCCATGAAAACATCCAAGAAACAGATTAATTAATAGTGATAATAAAAAATAAAGCCTTCAGTCATGCGTTCCATTCAGTCACTTGCACCCATATATTTTTAAAATGAACAAAATACATTTGCAGTTTGACAGGGAATTATTTTAAGGCCCTCGTATCCCTTAGAATCTCTTCTCACGTCTTTAGATGTCTGCCTTTCGCTCGCGCGGGCTGAAATGTCTAGACATCCAAATTAAGGAGTGACCAATCACTGACAGACTGATCTCTCTGCGTACAAGGTCAGCACCACAGAGGCACACACACTCGCACACGCACACATGCTGGCAGCAGGCACCGCGCAGGAGACCTTTATTTGTGCACAAAAATATTGATGTTGCTAAGTGATACGCAGGCAGCCACTGGCTGTAAGTCTTTGTGTTTGTTTGTTTATCGCTGTGACTTCTTACCCAAGTAAACAATGCAACGGTGATGCAGAGATGGAAGAACCCGTCTAAATTAAAACGGCTATGGAACCTAATTTATTATGTCTGCATGGCATCAACCTATTGCCTTTTTTTTTTTTCCCTGATTTTGTTCTGTTAAGTCAGAAGGAAAAAATTTAGGAGGAACTTCAAAGCACACATGTCCTGAATGGTCCCAATCATCCTACTTTTCTTCAGTTAAACAATAAAAACAATTTATTTGCAAAGATCCCTCTGCATCTTAAGCTTGCTGACACCACATGTGAGGAAAATTTTTGATATTAAAATAAAGGTCCTGTATTAAATTCATATGTCAAGTCACTGGAATAAGGGGCAACCTGACAATAGTATGTCATCACACCACGTAATAAGTGTGCATAGACTTTTCTTATCTAAAAATTCAGTCCAGCTCCATTCAGTTAAATCCCCCCAAAAGGAACACACATGCACACACAACTTTTTTGAGTCATCCCTCATTTGAAAAACTATCTTTTGTGGTACTAAGCGTAGGTTTTCAGAAGCACAGCTATCCATGACAGGGGTCCTGTTCAGAGTTTGCAAAATAAGTTAGCTTTCTTGACTTCAAGGGAGTCAGAGTATGGAGAAGCTGGGTTTCCTTAATCACCTCCCCTGGCTGGCTTTCAAGGCTTCTGGGGCATCCCAGCAATGCTGCAGGCCCCCAGGCTTGTGAGCCCCCTGAGCCAATGGAGCTCCCCAGGGGAGGTGCCCAGGTGAGATCCTAGGGAGCTCTGCAAATGCAGGTCCCAGACTTCACTGCACTGTCTGCAAGCATGTTGGGAGGGAATTGGCCCAGGCTCCTCCTGGAAGTTTCCAGATTCCCAGAAATTTTTACAGTCTACATGGTAGACCATTAGATTGCAGATCCTTTTTTTCAACAGAAAAATATTTCACAGAGCTTTGGCATAGCAGTGACGCCACTGAAGCCAGGCCACTCTCCCTCTCACCTACAGCAGTGTTACTGGCACCTGGAGCTACACAGAACATACTATTAGGAAAGCAGTGAGTGTATTTTGACTTTGATTTTTTTTAGCAGCAAGTTACAAAGATGACTACCAATGGCAACTGGCTGTGGGAAGCAAACCTTGAGGAACATTTCAAAACGTCTTACAGCCTACTGGAACAGCAAAAGCCTGCCCAGTAATATAGAGATGAAAATGAGCTGAGAACTAACGTAAAACAGTAATTCAGGTAACTTGGTTTTGGTTTCACTCTGGGTTCCTACAAGTCCTGTAATTAATCACAAGACAGTCGTAAACTTCTGGGTTTAATTGTCGTGCACATACCAGTTCCTCCCAAACTCTGTTTCATCTTCTCCCAGGAAAGCAACAGCCAGTCTACAAACCCAGTATTCTGCTGAGTGACTACATTTTGGATGTCTTGATGCATAACCATACCCAAAGCAGTGCTGCTCCAAACCATCTTCCATTCAGCCACCCGAACCAGATACGACAGCCATCAGTCCAGCAGGGACCAGACAGCTCGGTCCCTTTCTCCCTACATCGGTAATTTGCTGGATGAGTCAGCAGTCCTTCTCTGTCCCAGTTTGTCCATCTGTAGAATGTTAATTGTAACAATACCTTCCAAGCAAAAAGCACTGCTTTAGATTCCATAGATCGAAGACCAGAAATGTCCCTGTTCTGCACAAAAGCAATTCTTTGCCTTATTCCTGAGCTGCTTGAATGGCCAGCACTGGGAGCAGACCATTCCTTCAGGAATCACAAGATAAGTGTACTAATCCTTATTCACCCAATCAATACTTTCCATCAAACCATTATTTCTGAAGATGTGCTCTAGACAAACACTTCAGTTGTGGGGTAACGAAAGAAGAGGGAAATGAGGACATAAATAAAACATGTTTTCATCAGAAAAGCTGTATGTTAATTAAAAATGTTCTTTTCTAAGAGACTTCTATTTGGAGGAAGAATGAGATGCTGCAAAGAACAGGCACTACATTGAAGGACCTGACTTGCCTTAAACTACAATATAACCTCTCGGGCAATCAACACTCACTGTGTTCATAATCACATATGAACTTATTTATATTGCTTTTCTTCCTCTTTTCTTAAAAAGCATTTTACATCTCACTAAAATTCTAATTGTCCTACTGAAAGCTCACACTTCTGATTTTGTGCAGAGGAGAAACCTTATTCACAAATAAACCTTTCAGGATGGAAAAGTGACAAGGAAGAAAAGATCAAGTCAGACAAGTAAAACAGGAAACTCAGATGTAAAGATTTCAAATATTTCAAAAGATGTCATGATAGGCATATTCCCATCTCATTCCAAGCAAATAAGATTAGCATGTATTACTGAGAATTTTATGCCTCAGTAGAAGGCCCTAATTATATTTCACACTGCTCTGAAGATTCCTGTAATATACACACATCTTTAATGTGGAATTTTATACCCTATTTATAGCATATAGGCTCTTTTGATATTATTACTTTTCTATGAAAGTTCCTTTGAAGTCAGGTAATTACCTTAAGCGAAATATTTAGCCTGTTGTGAGAACTGAACCATAAGATTTGTGTAGAACAAGTAAGTCATCATGTAGCTAAATATAAAGGTTTCCGAGCCACAAGTGGGGATGGAAACATTAATTATGAAGACAAAGCCAAGCATGCATTTTAAAAGTAATTTAAAGTGAAAGCTGATAAATCTGAATGGTGCTACACCGTGCTTCATTCATGTCCCTAAAAACTATTTGAGCTAAGCACTAAAGAGAGAAAGCATTTCATTACTAGTTACTATCCTTAGTAAAGCCACAGACCTGGCCAGAGTCAGCCTGTAACTGTGAAGAGCTCAGGAGGAGTTGCTAAGATGGCTAATAATGATCTGCAGAATCTCATCCCTAACCAGAAATGGTGTGTGGTAAAGACTTGTAAATCTAGATTTTTCCATACTATATGAACGTGTCTCTTTCTCTGCGAAGTTATGAAGTGGGATAAATCATAGAATCAAATTATGTATGGCTACCATATAGCAATATACAAAGTTATGCCACTTTTGTATTGCATTTGATCTAGGACTGAATCATGACCATTTTTATTTGACAGCAGTGTTTTAAAGAGACATCACTTGTAATGAGAAGTCACCAGCAGATTCCCCTCTTCACATCCTCAGGCACAGTTCCTTGAAAATACCTAAAAGTACAGGATGTTAAAAAAGGATGCCATATGGGTTTGCAATTTGTCATGCAAACGTTGTCCCTCATAAGCAATGCATAGCATAACACATGAACCCAAAACTTCAAGATGTAACAGAGCCATACGTACTGTGCATACACTCACACACACACACACAACACAAAAAGCCAGTCAGGCAATGCAGCACCACAAAACCTATTTATTATCATTTTTTACAGGGGGAAAAAATTCACCTAATCTGCTGCGCCCAGACAGGTTTTCCCAATTGCATGCACTTCAGTAATCTGAGAATTAAAACTGCTGTTTCTCTTACATTTTTTGCTGAAGCAAAAGTCTAGCTTCATATTAAGAATGCTTAATAAAACCAACACACATTAAAAACAGTCAGCAGGGAGTGCTGCAATTAGATGCTTGCACAGTGCTTCCCTCTGTGCCTACATGCAAATAATTTTCATTTTAGATGGACTTTCAGAATCTTCATCATGATGCTGGAGTAAGAGAGACCTCCTCCCTTTTTTGTTCATGTGAGATGTAAATGTAAGGACAATAATTACTTATCACCATTAGTTTATAGAACAAAATTACTTGTAAATTGGCTAAAAATATAAAGCTTCCCACTCCATATGGAATCTTGTTATAGTCTAATTTAAGACACTGATACTGCAGCTTCATCCCCCAAAACTAAGGGGTGGAGGAGTACAACTAAAAAGGCAGGTAAGATATGGGTCCACAAGGATACAAAATGCTGGAAGAAACATTTAGGATGAAGAAGTGTCTGCAGAGATTATATGAAACATTTTCCTTTATGGAATATAAAAATGCTATTGAGTAGGTTCTTTTAGGGGGGGTGGGAGGGGAATGTTTGGACTAATAAGGGCAGTCATAGGGAAGACAGGCGTAGAATATCCTCTCTATTGAGTTAGTCAGATGCAAAATTCACTCTGATTGCTGTGGGATTCTCTATATAAAGCCAGAGTACTGAGTCTAGAGAATGCTTCGTGTTCCCGGCATAATTCCTTCCATCTGAGCGAACGATGCTCAGCATTTTATAGGAGGCTCGCTTCCATTGTGTAAAATTGGCTGCACATAACTTTGTTATTTGCACATAATGTCTGCAATTCTCTGTATTCATATTCTTCCTTCCCAGAGTAACCTACTGAAGGGACTGCAGCATGCACACGAAAGAAACTGAACTGTCAGGAGGAAACTTTAGGAGGGAATAGGAGAAATGCTCTGAGCTGCAGGCTTACAGAAGGGTTGAGGGAAGGAGGGACCTCTGGAGGTCATCTCTTCCCACCTGCCCCTGCTCAAGCAGGGCCACCCAGAGCCAATTGCTCACAGCTGTGTCTGGCTTCTTCTAGCCTTGCTCTGGAAAATGAGGGGCTCAGTTTGAGGGGAATAATTGCAGCTGTCTCACCTCACACCAGGAATGCTACAGGACACCGTCCTTTCCTAAACCATTTCCACAGTGTATCTTCCATGAAAAGTTCAACCTTTCTTTAAAGGCTTCCAGTTAGAACCTGGTGGCATTTGACATCAGCTTTTCTGAGCCACAGTCTGACAAAGGAGAATTCCATTTTGTCAGAGCTTTGTTCCCAACTGCCGTATCCTAGCCTGCAAACATAGCAAAATGTCTCTACCAGGAGCGAGTATGCAAACAAACAAAAAAATGCTGCAAAAATATTCAGCGTGAAAGAAAGCCACACCCACCATCTAGGTCTGTCCAAGTCCATCTTTTCAATGTATTTATATCCTCATGCTGCAGGTTTGTCGGTTCATTAACTGAAAATTTGTCGGTGAGAGTCTCTTGCGCGTTCGTTACAGTCTTTATAAAGATATTCCTTGCAAATGCCTTGAGGTCACACTTAAAACCATGGTGTGAACTATGCCAGACATCGAATTTGTGAAGGAGCTTCTCCCGGGCCCATGTGTGCTGTCTGCCTCCCTGCGCAGAGCAGCTCTGCGGGCAGGTGCAGCTCCAGCAGGCCCTTCCCTGGCGCCCAGCAGCCGCCACATCTCCTCTCGGTCACGGCTGATTCCCACGAGATGGCACGGCACAATTTAATCTGAGTTTAATCTGAGATTTTAAGCGATGACTCCTTTACTGACGCAAAAGTCTGCCAGCGCACTGCCTCACTACACATCTCTCACGACTCACTTCCCTCACGGAGTGTCTTTGCAATTTTCCCTGGATCAAAACATTGCCCATCTCTCCCTGCTGACAGCAGAGCACTTGTTTCTTTAGAGCTCTTCTGCAAAACAAAGTTGCAGTAACTTGGAAGTAAAGGTAGTTTTAGGTTGTCTGATCTACCTGAAACACCACTCAGGCAGTGAAACACTGAAATGGTAAGGAGTTGAAGATAAAAGGAAAAAAAAAGACAAAAATGAAGAGTGTGGTTTTGGTTTGGCTTAAGGTTTTTCAGCTTTGATTCTTGTCGGTGCTACTAGTGCTTTGATTTAAATCAGTCTTGAAACAGCCTTGAAATCTTTAGTAAGAAATTTAAATTGAAATGGAAAATTAACACTGGCTTATCAGTACACCCCCTCAGTTACACAAAGTCTCCAAAAACAAGTTGGGAAAAGAAGAATACAATGACATTTCTTGTAGCCGTGCATGAAGTTGGAGAGAAAAACAACCAAAAGCTAAGTAAAGATTTCCCCTTCTTTTCATTATCATTATGGTTTCTACCACCTTTTCTGCCTGAGACAATATTTCAGCTGGCTATCTGGAAGCATTCTGCAGGGAAGCTTCCACACTGCTGGATGTGCCCCTGCCTGTCCACAGCTGGGGAGAAAACAGTTAACTTCAGCAGCAAAGTGACAAGAGAGGCAGCAGCCTCCGGCAGCCATGGGAACAACAATTTCTACAGACTAGAGGCTGAAATTTCAGAGGGAAATAATCCCAACTGTCATAGGCAGGTCAGAGAGCAGGGCCCCAATGGCACTGGCTTGAGTTTTAAGGCGAAATGTTACCGGAGACATGTGTGGACTTGACTTTATCATCCTCTGAAGGGCCATAATAATGACATCCACATACCTGCAAGAGGTAATAAAACAAAGCAGGAATTTTGCCTGCACAAAATGTAAACATCAAAACAGATGGCGCAGTTATGTTAATCAGTTAATGTTTGCAGAGTGCTTTGAAGATGCAAAGCTCTGTAAAGGTACTAAATACTTACAGTCTTGTCTAGACATCATCAAGCTCATTTTTAGATTGCAACCTTTTCAGGCCAAACAAAACCTCTCTGTATATGGTTGCACTGTTCCTTCTGTAGCAGGCTCCAATCTCAGGATGTATTTGCAAGAGAGGAACAACAGAGGAGCAGCTCCTGGAGATGGAAAGCCCAAGCCAACAGATCTTTCTAAAGCAGCATGAAGTAGCACAGCAGAGTTGGGCAAAATATCATCAGGGAATCAGATGGAAGAATCAAAGAATCAAGAATCAAAATGTACTATACCAAATTTCACCAGAGAAACAGGTAAAGATTGAAGCTGTCACAACAGATAATCCCTTAAAAAACAGTTTGCCATGATGGTGAGAACTGTATACTTGCAGTAACAAGCCCTGATGAGAAAAATCCATCTTTGAGAGAATAAACTATGTATGTAGACTTAACAGAGCTCTGAGAAGTGCAGAGGCAATCTTCATCACCCATAGTCCAAGTACGGAATTTAACGAAGTGAGTTATGAACAATGAGATCACAGATTTTTTGGGAGTTTGGGACAAATCCATCTAAACCATTTCAAAACTCACACTTTTTATTTGCTCTAAGGAATGTGGAATACAAATAAAATTAAACTCCAGGGGTTTATTCTGCAATAACCAAGCCTTCTGTGTCAGATTGCCTTGCAACCTAACCCAAACCTTACTATTTTGACATTAAGAAACCACAGATCTCAGAAACCTTTTCCACTCACATTTCCTCGTCAGCTCAGACTTTAAATGGGGAAAGAAGTCTAGTGTTGCACAAAAGGTGCAGACAGCTGAAACACGTAATCCTTATTCATACCCTAAAAATAGACCCTAACTGACCACCCAGTGCCTAACCAGTGCTACTGAGCACGGAATTGAAGTTGGAGATTTCAGTTCAGCTGCTAGCTCGAGGCTGGGTGAGGAGCTGGCATGTGGAACCAGCTTCCAATCCCTCTGAAACAGCCCCCCAACCCATTCTGAGGTAAAATGTACAAGATCCACAGAGGAACAGCACCCCTTTGCCTTGAACAGAAGCTCAGCTCTGGTCAGGGGGCTTGGAGGCAGGATAGAAAAGACTAAAGGAAGAGAAGTGTGTTTGTCTTTAGGAAATTGATCTTTTTTACCCCAAAAATTGCCCCCCCTCCCGACTGGGGGGAAAGATGGCTTTAGTCTTGATTCTTAATCCCACTTTTGAACCATCCTCCACAATCTACCTTCCTACTGTGCTGGGGCAGTATGCCAAGGGTCTGCAACTAACTCACTACTCCCATAAACAGCTGTATAACAAAGGTCCTGTGCTGTAGACCCATTATTTTTTTTGGTTATTTTCCTGATTTTGAGGTTTTTGCCTATTTCCCAGCCTCTTCACTTCAGCTGTTAAACATTAATTTCTAAGCAGAAAAAAGCCTTATTATCATTATAACCCTTATTTCTTAATTTGTTCTCAAATAATTTCTGTCACCTTCCCAAAAAGAAAATTTTAATTGGAAATGAAATAAATTAATAAAAAAACCTTGAGCCCTTTGTACTGGCAGAGCACATTAAAGAGCAATGCCAACACCATACTGACTTCTTTTTTTCCAGGGAAAGCACTGCCTCTCCCTCTTTGTTTCAAACAGCATGTATATATAATAAGTCAAATTTTCAGTCTCATCTCAACTGGGTTACCAACTTTCCTTGCCCATAATTTTGCATATGCTCAGATAATTATGTCCTGAAATTTGCAAATACAATTACTTGCTGACACACTTTGTTATCTGAATGATAAAGTATTTGATTGTATCCAATGAAAACAATATTAAGATGGGGAAGCAAACGTGTTTTAGCAAACCTAATGCACTAACTTAAGCTTCTGTTGTTTTATGGAAACATGATCCTCTAACAGCATGTCTACACCCTGTAGAGAAGTATTGTCTGGACACCTTACATTAAAAGCAGGAAAGCCACATCGCTGCATTACCACATTCGCACTTGCCTGCTAAGAAATACAGCTACTCAGGAACAATCACCTTTTCATTTTTTTAAAACAGAGAAGTTGGCCTTCATAAAAATCATCAAGTTAATAATGGCATATAAATGGAGTCACAAAATAACTAACAAAAAGGTGCTGCCAAGTTAAAGTGGTTTAGCATTCATATTGCATCTTGATATCTGTAGGATCACTACATGTAATGAAACTTCTTGATTTCTCTCCCTAAGAGAAAATTTTCAAAAAGTGTTAAATAAGAACTCCTGATCAGAAGAGCAACTGTCAAGATACTGGGCTACAGTTCAGCAGAACTAAGAGGCTTTTGATTGAGTTTAGATAGATTTGTAACTTCTGAAGCTACATTTATTTCTCATTAGTTCAAATTTAGCAAATCTTCCATTATTAAAATTGAATAGGAAATCCTTAAAACTGCACATTGGGTCTCTGAGAGGGCTAGCCCTCTCTCACCACAGTCTCACAAAGTTCTCGCTGGATTTCCTAGTGCTCACCGTAAATGCAAACAAGTAACTAGAAAATCCAGATGGGATTCAGCTGTATTTCAAGAACAGTTATGACATAAGACTTTCTTGATACAGAGCTCAGATGCGATGCTGAGGAGATTACACCGACAATTCATTTTGGTTAGCAACTTACAAGAGACTGAGAAGTAGGGATAAGCAGCCTGTCAATTACATTTAAAGATATTATTAAGAAAACTCAAATAATTTTTTAAAAAATTACTTATAGTGTACTGATAGGCTTTACCAGTAAGAACATGAAGGAAAAGCTTTTCATTAACAATATTATTCTCTGTGTTTGAACATACTGTCATTATTGAAAAAAAACTACTTAGAGCCTGGAGTTGTTTTAGGTCTTGACAGTGGCACTGAATAAAAACACAGAGAAACACAGTGAGAGATATTTAACAAATTAATATTATATGGAATCAATCAACATAACATGAGTTACCACTTCAAACTATTCAGAAATTGTGGCAGCCCTTATATCAGAAGAGCTTAAATATTCTTTTTTCTTTAATTTTATCTAGTTTCAAAGCCTTCAGGGATCATATGTTTAAGCTTTTCTTTGCAACTGAGAGAGCTGGAAATTAACCTTTTTTACAGCAAGACCAAAATTTTTAAGTATTTCTATAATCCGTAGCCTTGGAAGGCAAGTTTCGAAGAAAATGCAAATCAATGCGTGACTACAGAGGAGGACTGTGAGAGTTGGTAACTATAATCCAGCAATGACAACACACCATAAATTGGATATTAACTTCAGGAAGAACCAAACAGCGAAATTTCAGTGAAGTCTTGAACAGTGTCAGCCTCCAGCTGTAATCCAGAGTGTCAGCACTGTGCTGGCCAAACCATAGACAAAGCATCACACGAGTGCATAGTTAGAGGACAGGTAGCCACTGGAAGCTGCTCAGTATTTACAGCTGCACTTGACATCAGTGTTAATCTACAACGGTCAACCTGACAGCTTTGTGTACCACAACCCCTCGGTGACCATACTCAGTCATCCATATCTAAATGCTCCAGCAGCTCAGGAGGAACCAACACTTCATCAGACCCCTTCACAGGACACATCCTACCAGCACACAGTCCTTGGCCACCAGGGACAAGCACAACACTTTTCCCCGTGGGCTGCCAAGTGTTGCTCCTGAAACCAACCTGAACTCGTGTTTGTATTCCAGACATTTGTTCCCGTTGCAGCTATGCAGGATCAAAAGGTGTTTACTCCTTTGCCTTAGTATGTTCTACACCAAGGAGATTTCAGGAAATTATGCCAACTCCACCAATCAGGGCTTTCATGTTGTTGTTAGAGCCTAGGGAGGGATGACACAGTGTGTTTACACCTCACGAGGCTCTGAACTCTCCAGTTCCCTGGGCAGAAGACAGTCATGATCACAGTCCCCTCTTTACAACTTGCTTTTTGTTTAAATGTTCAAATCTTTGCAACCTTTCTGTAGTATTCAATGCATTTTGACCAAAAACTGCTCCAGAGTGCAGGCAAAAACAGTTGGGAAAATATTAAGCCTCTCCTTATGCAGTGAGAATAAAAATAGGAAAATACAGGCTGCATTCAATATAATAAATGTCTAAAAAATTCCTCTTTGACTTGATACTTTGACTCCACTAACTACATTCACAGGAGACAAATTATTTTGGCATATAGAGATAAAAAATTGTGTCAGCTCAACTTAATGTTGTACCACAATTATCAGAAAATTCTATTTTGACCTTTTAAAAAATACAGTACTTTCAGCCTTTCACCCACTCTTAATTCTAAGCACTATACAACAGCTCTTGCAAGTTTGACAAATATTTTTATTTTGCAGACAAGGAAACAGGATAAAATTTTTAAGTGACTTCTCCAAACCATTACTAGACTTGAAGAAAATTTCAGAAGACCTCATCCTGTAACTTGAATTATCCATTAATCAACATTCCTGACAGAGTATGTAAGTTTTAACTATCGCCCCTATAAATGTTTACATTGTATCTACTGAATGGCTACATAAGTTGAATAAATTGCAGTAAACTAATCTCTTACTGGGCTGCTTTCCTGTTGGGTCAGCATTACAGTCTAGGTCACCACACAGCTGTAGGAGAACTGTCACAAGGAAGTGGGCAAGAACATGTGGCCGGAGGTAGAGAGCAAGACCAAGTGCAGACAGATAAAATTAGACACGGAGAACAGACAGTGATCTAACAAAGTCCTCTGGTTTAGCCACAGGGTGCTGTAGGGGTTTTTTTATTCGTGCATAAAAACAAATATGGGGCTGAAGAATTCACATATTAACTAGCCTGACCCTTCTACTCTAAAGTAAGAACAAGCACATGCACATTGCCCATGGCTGATGATTGTCTAAGCTCTCACCTCTTGTGAGGATACTGCATTGAGTAACCCTCAGGTAGCCACTGATGATGTTTTATCATCTCAGTAACGGAAAGATCTTACAGACTTTTAGCCTAAATCAGCTCTGTGGCACACTAAATTGATTTCTTTGCTTCCATTGGAAATTATGGTAAGCAATTGATTACCGACACTTAGATACTGACATTTTTCACATCAAAGACTTATGTCCTTTCTCGTCTCCTTTTTTCCAATCTTTTCTCTGTGGTTACCTATTTGAAATCTCTTATAATTCAGAACTTTCTCTACTTCAGTTTTGTCTCTTGAAGGGAGAGAACTAAAACCAAACACAGTATCCCACTGATGATGATCAGTACCAAACATAGCAGCAAAAGCCTTCCATTGTCTGACAGTTGATTTATCCTTACATGCAACAGTATATGCTGAGTGAATTCCAACAATATATTTTTATGTGGAGAATAAAATTAAACATGATGTAAGGAAAGTCCCTGCTCTACTTTTGAAACAACATAATTACACACACATTCTCACACACATTATAACCTGGCTAGCTGCCTGTATGACCTGCAAATTTCATTTCTTGTTATTCACTTTTATTTATTCAACATTCTTCATTGTTCAGAAATGTTGTGTGCCATGACCTTGTCACTACCGTCAGGAGACTGAGTAGGAACATCCTGGATGAGACAAAAGTTGCACTTATCAATAACTGCAAGGACTGTCCTTTCAGATGTGGCCTCTCTGGCCACTTCAGAGGAAAGAAATGGAAAAAAAGAGCAAGGCTCCCAGCAGCAAGGCTTCCAGTGAACAGAAAAGATGTGGACCAAGTGCCAAAGGTTCACTGCTGCCATGAGCTAACATAAGCAGGGGTTTGGGAGCAGGTCTTTCTGTTTTCATAGGGCTTCCCATATTGCACACTGCCAGTGGTCAGAGGGACTTGCATGCACAGTTTTTTTTGCCAACTCATCTCTTTCTTTCAAAGAAGAACCTGAAAGAACTGAGAACTGCAAGTTGCCAGAAAAACGGGAATCTGGGGAAGTGTCTGCCTAAACTACTGGGTATATGGACTGATCAGCACTGGCTCTAATGCTCTTTGCTTTTTTCCAAATTATTTTTCTGCCAATTAAGTTCCCAGAAATACTTGACTGTAGTGGAAAACACCTGCATTTGCACAGCTCAGGACAGATGGCTGGACAGCACAAGCTGAAGTCACCACCACTGACTCGAATGTGGAACCAGAGTCTTCAGTCCCTTTGGCCAGGCCTGAGAAATCCCAAACAAAATCCCAAGAAACCAGTTCAAACAAAACTATTTTTGTATCTTCAGAACCTGCATATCCATTCATATTGATTACCTGAATATTGCAAACTACATGTTTTCTCATGACATGCTACACGTTGAGCTTCACTCAAATTGCCTCTCATACCTCATCATAGCACAAGCAATCTATAATGTTTTTGCAAATCAAGGCAATGGATTTCCTTTAATTTCAGCCAGCAGCTGTTGAAGCAGACCAATAAACAACAACAGCGCATGTCCCACTGAGCTCCAAAAAAAGGCTGTAAATACATTTAACAACCTGCAGCATAAACACATCTTCTGCTTTTAACCACCACTGAATACCTTTCAGAATGTGTTTTTGTTATGTGTGTATTTGAAGAGAAGAAAGGCTTTAAAGGACATAACTGAAATGCCTCTTTTTCCAGCGGACATATCCACACTCCGTGCTGCGTTGCATCTCCCAGATGAATCAGCAATCCACAAACACCAGCAGCTAACCAACTTTCTGAAAATGAATTCAGTAATCAGTCTGATTAATTTAACATTTACATATTTTAACGTGGAAACTTTAACTTGGGGAATACGTGACAACTGGTGGAAGTCACAGAAGCCTGTAATTGTGTCTTGGTTGGCTTAAGGTATTTCCATGACACACTCCCACTGTCAGTACTTAAACTAATTCAGACGTCTGAGTAGCGTGTGGTGTTTGACAGATTGCTGGCTATGGCACTGAGCTGAGGTTTCAAGGGTCCCACTCATGTGGACTCACACCACAGCTAGCCACCACAACTCCTTGTGCCACCATCCTACAAAGTGCATCCTTGAGCTGGTCCAGAATAACGATATCCAGCATGTTTTTTCCTGCAGAGCTGTTTTTCCACGCAGATCTCTGCAGCGATGGCTCAGCAGTTTGGCCTTGCCAGCAGCCGTACTGCCAAAAGCTCCATGGTGGCAGGCAGATGCAGAGCCAGAAGGCTCCTGCGCTGACTTCGCCAAGGAAGCCACTGTCTTACTGAGTTACGCTCTCAGGAGGCAGCAACCTCTAAAACTCCCCTTGAGCTTAGCTAAGAGATGCCACCACAGTAGCATATATAATGTGCTGAGGCAGATTCCAACTTAAAAAACACACAAATAAAAAAAGACAGAAAAATCAACCTGAAATATTTAAAAAGAATGAAACTTGAGTTAAAAATTAAATTGTGTTTCTTTATAGCACTGAGGTATCTGGTGCTTCACCAAATCTGCAATTCATCCAAGAAGCACTGAATTTGTGTAAAATGTAACCAATTATAGTCTTTGCCATCTTTACTAAAAGTGATGGGCTTCAGGAAACCATAACCCACTGCTTGAGAGAAGAGTCCTTGAGGAGACATCTCTAACCCAGAGATGCAAGCCAAGAGAGCTGGTGATGCAAGCCCCAGTGCCTCTTCACCCCTGAGACCAGTCTATCGCAAAGTCTGGTTAAATTAAATCAAAGCCAAACGTTCCCTGTTGCTGGTGCAGAATGTCTCACATTCATCCCAAGTGACAACTGTGCCTTAGATTAAATCTCTGAAAAAACAGGATATGCCGGGGAAGAGCTGGTGTACATCTGCCTGCCATTTCAACTCCACCTCCAGCTGGGGTAAGCAGGAGTCACTGGGAAGGTATTAACACTGTACTTCAGCCAGGACCATCCCACCAAGGATACATAAAAAATGACTAACAAAGGAGACATCTGTTTATGCAGTGTGGAGTGTCACTGGGAAAATCATAGTTTTGGCTATGGACAAATCCACTTTTCAGTGTAAGATTGCAGATCTTGGTATGGTGCTGGACTTGAGGCAGGGTAAAGTCAGTGGTTGGACCAGGTGGGAGATTCTGGCATTAGTGGTCAGGCAGTTAGTGAGAAAAATCACTTTGCCTTCTATCTCTGTTTCTCTATTTCTGTTCCTCGTCTTCTATTTTTGCTTTTGTTTTGCTTTATTTTTTTCATTTCAACATGTTGAGGCAAAGATTGAAGACTGCTGCGCAGCTGTTCAGCACTCAGGTTGCCTGGCCATTTTATGACTTGTTTTCTGTTCTACCTTGCCTTGTTTCACAGTTTTGACTATTGCACACACTCCAGTCTCAGAGAGTTTCTGTCCTTGTTTCTAATTGCAGTGCATGTAAGAGGTGCTAAGTTTTCAATAAGCACATTACATCACTAACAAACCCAGAAAGAAGAATTTGAAAATGTTTTTATTTTAAGCAGAAATTAAACGACTCAAGGGGGAGTGGGGGAGAAGACGGCCAATCAGAGAAGGCTTACAAAATCTCCTTCCAAAACAGAGAGCACTTACCTGAGTAAGGAAAACTGCCTCTTCCGGCTTTAAAGAAAACACTCGACCTTGGGCCTCCCCAAGCATGCCTGTCAGGCTACAAAAGTGTTTCTGCTGACCTCTGCTGACACCTGTACCTGCTCAAAGTGGAAACTCCACCAACCATGAACAAGACACATGATTTGGGGCAAGTGGTGACTCCCCATGTGAAGCTCTACTGGGGTATGCAGGAGATCCAAGGAACAAGGAATAATCTGATTCATCTCCAGTTTCACCTCCATCTAGGAAAAGATCTTCAGGTAGACACTGCATTGCAGCTCTTGTGTTTCCTCGGTTTTCCTAAGAGCTTTCTGTAGGTTTGACTACCCATGACTCCAACCCAATCCACAGAAAGCACAAGGTAATGAACTACAGCAGAATACCTTGTTCCATTGTAAATGTTTAACGTAGTCAGAAAACACCACACAAAAAGTAATGGATCACGCAGACACTATTGTTACCTTGCAACTGAGGAAAAGATAGCTGGAAAGAAAAGACTTCACTACAGTTTGATAAGGGTGATGAGAAGTGCCTTAAAACAGGGCAGCATGATTTGAAATGGTATTTGTGCAGTAACTAACATGATTTTCAATGCAGAAAGTGAGTGGAAACACAACCATGCTCAGCTGCAAAAAAAAAAAAAAAGCAATGTGCTTTGCTGCTGTCAGAAAACCTTCAAGCAAATTCTTTGTACACTGGCAGGGAAGTCCTTTGGTTCTGCTTCAGTCAAAGGAAAAAGTCAGTTCTACACTGCGAAACAGCCCAAATTAATGCTCCTAAAGCACTGACAGAAGGAAACATGGGGGGAAAAAAAGAGTTTGTGACAGTTTCTTGATTTTATTAGCTTAGGATTCAGCTTCTGGAAAAGATGTACAAATTACTATCTACAGTGACATTACCTCAGCTACATATTTGTTAGAGAGGCTGAGCAGCAGAGTCTGGGAAAAGTGCGAACTATTTCTCAAAGTAACCTCTTGTCCGTCTGGCACATTTCAGCGGACAGAACGTCTGGGTCACATAGGAAAGAAGCTGGAGTCTCTGTGAACCTTGACAGAGCCATGTTGCAAGCTGCATGAACGGTTTCAAATGAGGCAGCTGTGGGGGAGGGGGAGTGCCACTCTAAATGTCTCACAAAAGCAATTAAAATACTGTAAAGCTTCTAGAATAAGAGACTCAGCATTGACAATGCTTGAAATTTTATTGCAAGTCTCATGATGCTCTATTTAAAGTCATAACTTTTGAAAACAACTGATTACCTTGGAATCAGCTGACATTAAAGAAGGCCTCCAGCAGAGCTTACACAGAAGAGCCTGAAAAGCCCAAGTAGGCTACAAAGCTTCAAGAAAATAACCTGTTTGTTAAAGACTCGTGATCTTTAAGCTGATCTTGATTTTGACAGACTGGTTCAAGACTTTAACAGTTGGTGTAAGCCGTATCAGAGAGGTGAAAAAGCCCCAACAAACCCTGCCTAAAAACTAAGCCTAAATGAATTTCTCAACAGCATGAGAAAATTGGCAGCAAGAATGGAAAGCTATCTCCGCATTGGCTTGCCTTTGAAAGTCTCTCAACCGAACAAAAGAACATAAATCTCATACTTCTCTAAATCAAAGGGTAATAATTAAAATCAGCAGACTTCCAGAACTACGTTGGGTTTATGGAGCCATTCCCAGAAGGAAAGGTAATAAAGAGTAGAAGAGTATCTCTGGCTTGTTGATTCCAGCACGATAGCTGGAGCCTGGCAGTCAGCTGCAAAATAGGTGCAGCAACTTCAGAAACAGGAGATGTGGGAGCTGGTGGAAAACAGATGGATGGTTTGCCTACTATGCCAGGGAAGGTTATTTTTTGCTGCTTCTACTTCCATCCACACAAATTATAATATACATCCTGTGGATGTTGACTGTGAGGGAAGTGGGGCGAGAGGATCAGGCTGCGGCCACAGCAGTGGGAGAGAACTATCAACACTCATCAAAGGAGCCTGGATGGGAAAAAAAACAGTCTTCAAGTAGGCCAGATCAAGATAACAGAGATGTAACGCCATGAATAAACTATCACTTCCACCTTTGCTACATTTATCTCTTCCTTCATCATTATTTCTCCACTCCCCCCCACCACTCCTTCAGATTTCCAAGTAAGACAGAACATCGAGATGTGCACTTTAATTTAAAAGGGAAGGCAAAGAGGAAGACACAAAGAGATTAAAGCAATCAGACTTACTTTTCGCTTGAAAGTTTTGTTTTTACAAAAGGGAGGAGGCTGGTCTGATTTAAGTCAACAGTGTTTTGTCAGGTTATCATTGCTGCAAGCACCGGAGCACCTCCAGCCAAGAGCAGCTGAGCCTGCTGGTGAGAGCCACGCCAGAGACGGGAGCAAACAGGGCAGGGAAGTTCTTCCCATCCGGCCCATTTGGCACATCACCACGGAAGAATAAGAACGGTGCTTTTCCCGCAGGAAAAGGGTCTCTTTATCTCTATTAGACACAGATAGGTATATCCTTTTCATAGTCCTCATCTCTGTAAAGCTGCTGTCATGCCAAAAAGCTGTTAACAATAAAAAGCACACTTTTTTCTAAGATGGAAATTAAAAATAGTTACAATCATACAAAGAATTCCTGGCAACTCTCAATGCCTGTTAGGTCTATCCCTGCTTAACTTGCTGCATGGAAATAATTTAGAGGTGGAAAGACAGCCAGGCAACTCACAGGAGACTTGTAGTCCATATTTTTCTAGATTTTGGTCAATGTCTTATTTCCCTTTTTTTTTTAATATATCCAGGATTCGTCTCAGACCTGCTAAGCTCTGCATAGCTTTTGTTCATTCAGTTTGAAATCTGTTCCACACATACCAGAAAAAAAAACAAACAGAAAAAAAACTTTGGGGAATGGAGCACAGCTGCCACTAAAACTGCACTAAGCTTTCCCAAAGCCAGTTTCCATGGCCCAACACACCTCTAGACAATGATCATAAAGCAGAAAGTTAGCAATCCTGGTCTTCCTCATTTAAGTAACCATCCATTTAAATGGTTACAAGGAAACACAGATGTTGTCCTTAAAATGAGCCTATGGATACGTGTTAGCCCCGTGCCCAAAAGCAGGGCCCTGCTTCAGCAGGGAGAAGGGACTAGGAAAGAGCAGTGGGATCTAGTCCAACCTTTCATCCACCTGTCCTGCAGTGAGCAAGCCAGGGTGGCTCAGCTGAGAAGGGCTTATACCCCTACAAAACCTGTGTGAGGCAACTACTGCCTTGTATTGGTGTTGACAACCATTCCTGGAGCTCCAGCAAATCTTTTTACTTTGGGCCATCCTTGTCACAGGTCCTGCCCCATCAAGCTCCAAGAGCTGAACTGGTCAGGGCTGGAGGGAAGGATGCAGTGGTTTCCAGCAGCAGCTTCTGCAAGGCTGACAGTTCTCTGTCCCAGCTGCAGAGATGAGACTGCTGTTCGAGTGCAGCTTAGCAAGGCTTTTGGAAGATGTTTTTCCTTCACTAGCAACTGTTTGAGTCAGTCACTGGTCAGGCACAGAGAACTTTCCACTGTGGAGACACCAGACAAATTGTTAGTGTACTGGACCCTGTAACCATTTCAAAGAACTGGGAAGGTGCCAGGCCCAAGCTCCAAAGTCAGGCTGATGTGCTGCTTGCATAGTGTATGCTCATGCAATAACACTGTATAGACTGATAAATCACTGCATGGAATCTATTTATATGTGCCTGCTGAGATATATACTACCAGGCCGAAGCCTTGCATAAATGTAAATATTTAACAGCAAAAACAGGGGTAAGATTGTGCCTGTATCAAAATATTTTCAACTGAGGCCCTTATGTAAAACTTTTAACAGGCCAAATAACCGCTACTCCCTGCTTTACAGAATCTGTGTTCTGCTGGTGATTAGTATTTGTTACTGAAAGACTCTGTGTGCTATCTGAAGCTGACAGTTACCAACAACTCTCTATACACAACAGTCCTCAGAGGAATGTGCTACCCTCTTTAATATTTCCTGAAGAGTCCCAGGTCCATCTTCTGTGCTACAAAAGAGCAAAGACGAGGCAGAGGCAGGATGGAACACGGCGCCATGTTCACACACGGTACATGCAGACGTGTCGTGCCCTACCAAGAACTGAAAAGGCCGAAAACAATTTTCACCTAAGTAGCTCAATACTACAGATAAAAGTACACAAACGCATGTGTTGCACAAAACCTTTCAAAGACTGTGTGTAGTTAGATATGAAATCAAATTAATGGCCAACATGATATTGTGTAAGCATAATTATCAAGATGATGGGATGTATTAAGATAATTTAAGGAATAGTAACAGGTTCGTAAATCTTGCCAGATATATTTATCAGATTGGAATATTTTGAAAACCTCACCAAACAAGCTCTGACTTTAGAAAGAGGAAGATTAGACTCTGCTGTTGCACATCTACAAAAACAAAACAGAAAGGTCAAAGCAGTGTGCCTGACATAAATTGCACTTGGAAATTTCATTACGGATTGGCACGCACTCTATTCACAGCATCATCTAAAGTTACCTTCAGCCAGGAAACGAAAGATAAAAGCTTCCTCAATATTCAAGAAGTATAAAAAAAGGAAAACAGTATCTCAAGTGTAAAGCTGTCCAAAATGCTTAGTAAAACATATTCCATCTATGAAAATCAGGCTCTAGTCAAAGGAATATTAAAGGACTAGTCTGCTTCGTAGCCTTCCCACAGGACCCAGCCATGCTTCCCAGGCACATATCATGTCCTAACTCAGCACATAGCTTTAGCTCTAATAACACAACTGCAACTCCTTTTAGCCTGAGCTACATAGACAAAATTAAGCATGCCATAGCCTAAGATTTAACTGTATCAAATTAATTCTTTAGCATACTTGTAACTGTAGTTGATATAAGATTCAATTTTGCCCATAAAGTACCAAAGGAATTTTAGCATATCTTGGGCAATGATTCAATCATCTAGTAAGAAGAGAGCTTATGCCATATATAGTTTAGGTTAATATCCACACATACCATACAAGGACCTCCCTGATGCAACAGATTTTATTCCATTCCATGCTATGCTGTCAACAAAAATGTTCCAAGGCTTATTGTTTACAACATTTTAAGTCAAAAATAACTAAGAGTGTCATAGTTGCTACAGAATCATGGAAGTTAGGAGGAATATCTACACCAATGCTTTTCTCCTCTAACAAAACTGAAGAATGTGCCTTCTTCTGTGCTGATTAATGTGAAACAATAGGCTGTCCATAACAACTTAGGTGAAACTTCTGCAGTCAGGGTTAGGGACTTTCTCTTGACTTAATTCTTTGAATCAATTTTACTTCCAAACATGTAATTCTGTTCATCTAAGATATTTAACAGTTCAGTAATAATTTTAGAAACAATCCTCTGTGTTTCACACAGTCAGGTGTTTCACATGGTTTTAAAGAGTTGTCTGATTTGAAATCTGGCCATATCATTTAACAGACCACCAACTCTAGCTGAAAGGTGGAACTGTCTTCCAGGTTCTGCGAATTCCCCCCGCCCTTCCTCAGCTTCACAGATTCAAAACAGATGCCTTTCCATATGTTGTGAGGATTAGTATTTGTTTGCTATTTTGGGCATGAAAAATACCATAAAGCACGTGTCTTTATTCTAGGTGCACAGAGCCATACCATTCTAGGAGTCTGCAATCTCTACAAAGCCTGACACTGGGCAATCTGCAACTTGATCAAATGTAAACTAAAACAAGGCTTACCGGGCCTTGAGAAATACTACTGACTACTTTCATGAAAGGAAGCACTTTTCCCTGCAACATGCAGATGACGGTGGAATTGGCTCCTGAAGGCTGCTGAGGGTAGGAATTTCACAAACTGCATGATGACATCTGTACAGATCAAAAGGTTGTCCAGAGTTGCAACAGTTAAAAATTCAGCAAGAATATTAAGTATCTGACTTCTGGGTTTAAGCCAATCAGGATGAGAAATAAAGCTGAAGCTCAATATGGAGCACTTTTTTTTTTTTTTTTTTTCTCCCCTTTAACATTCCTCTAAAACCGTAATGATTCATTTATGGACAATTAAGGCAGATTTTCATTAGAGGGGATTTTCATTCCCATCCAGCTGTTTTATTGAGCCAAGGGTGTTCCAGAAAGAACATTCATGTCTATAAGACCAATGCAGGACCAGTCCCAGTCATACTGAAGGAAAGTATGACAAGTGCTCCATCACCTCTCCAGCAACAGGACGAGCTCTCAGTGGGAGCATGACACCCTGTGGCTCTGGCACCCAAGAAGGAGGCTCCCACTAAACTCACATTGGGAAAAGGTGGAGCACACCACACGGATCATGCTGGGCTGTCAGGACTTATCAGCTCCTGCTCACCATAAGCCCCTTGGAACACTATGATGCAATCTGAGGGAAAGGACAGCCCATTTCAGGCACAGAGGCAAGCCCTGAGCTGAGCTATTTGTGCCTTATGGTACCTAAGGCACCAGAGCTTGAGGAGGTCAGTGCACTAACACCCATGTTCTTCTGCAAGGAGTCAGCCCAATGGCCACCAGGCTGTACGCAGCTCAGTGCTGATGACAAATGATGGCATTGCTGAAATAATCTGGAAAAGATGTCAGCTAAAGAAATCCTTTCAAGCTAGGAGGGGCTCTGCAGGGGGAAAAGGCTCTATTATTCCTGATTCCTCTTAATCTGCCACACAGGTAGGCGAGGTTGGCTATCTGAGTGCAGGACTCTGGTGTTCCTTATCCATAACCTATTCACCCTGCCTCATTGCATAACGTCTCCTCCTGCCTCCTCTGACTCTACTATGTGCCGAAATCTCCATCTTTTGTCTTTCTTTATGCGCTTATGAAAGAGCTGTACACAAGCAGTGCACTAAATGATTTACATGACTCACCAGGGATGAAGAGGGATTTGCAAGTAAAAAAGTACCATTGAGCTAGACAGATGGCTGTACTGCAGGGGTTATGGCTAAGGAAGAGGCAGCAGAGACTGATCAGAAAAGGGAGGTCCAGACCAACAAATTGCCAAGCACAGGTTTGGCAAGGACTGCTAGACTGGGGCAAGATTTATGTAGGAGGCCATCCAGGTAATTTTAAGGCTGGATCCCTAGGCAAACACGTAGGCAAAGGATTGAAGAGGCTGCTCGTTAGATAAGGGTTAAGTATGCCAGTTTTGCCAGTATGCAAAGTCTGATGAATAAGCCTTGTTGCAGAGAGGGCTGCTAGCAAAAACTCCTTTCTCCAGCTGTGTAAGCCCTGCAGTCCCTGAGAAGACACAAGATGAACAATAAAAGAGAGCAAGGCTGCAAGGAAACCATCCAGTGATGTAAGTCAGAAAAATACCCTAACCTCATCACTGCCAAGTTTCTGCAGACACAACAGCAAGGGAGACTTCTGAGAAGGATCCTTATTGCCCAGAGGATGTGCCTGGGCAAAGAGGCTTCCAAAAAAGAGCACTGGTGCTGAAAGGAAAAAGCTAAGGAAAGTTTGCTCATGTCACTCTTTTATTCCTTCCACCAATTCCTCTTCCTCCATAACAAAACTCTAGCACATAAATTGCTTGCTTTTGCTTTCAAAACCTATTCATTTCCTACCTATCACATCTCATTTCTCACTGAAATATCAGCTCCTGTCTCTGATCAACCAGTGATGCCAACATTCATCACCAACTTCAGTGACAAGCTGGGACAACAATCTTTTGTAGGAGCATTTGCCATGGATATGAGCAAGACTGTTTGTCAGGGCAAGAGAAAAGTACACAGCAGTAGTTGAAACATGAAAGTGAATTTTGGTTAGATGAGAAGGTGGATAGAAACAGAAGATGTTTTGAGAAAATTCTAATTTGTCTGAGACTCTTCTCAGACTCTTCCTGCAGCTGTAATTCCACATACTCTCTTCCAAAATCAAAACAAAGTAGTGTTCTGAGATTCTCATTGCTTTTGCAGTCTTTCCTTGCTTTTGCCTTAACGCAAAAAAATTCTATAGTTTTCTGAAGGAAGATTCAGCTACCCAAACAAGTATAATGAAAGGTAATAAAACAATCATATAGAAAAAACAGAGAATCCAAAATCTTAATAGAGGCAGTAAAATTATGGCAGTAAATGCAGGACTGAATGAGCTACGGACACACTGCATGGAAACAAACACCAGAAGACTTGTAACTTTGGACTAAATTTAAGGTTTAAGTCCCAGCATGAGTTGGAACTTGACAAATACTTGAGACATCCAGAGAGAATTTAATGCTAAAAAAGACAGATGCCAAGTACAGTGCTGTAGCACTCTGTAAGGACTAAGTATTTATTAATCTATCCTCTTGCCAAAAAGTTCTAATTTACACTAAGAAGAGGTAGTGTGAGAAGCAAGCAAAAAAATTATCATTGGCTCAGCACAAACCACACTAACAAAAGTATTTCACTTGAAGATGAGAAATTATTTGCTGAAATTCTTCATACGGTTAGCACCTGACAGGGGTTTTTTTGCCCCCCAAATCATACAGATCCGATGATAATTAATCTGCCAGCAGATCTGCCAGAATGGGCCTGACATAGCAGCTATTACCAATGAAGCGCAAAGCCTTTTACAAGATGAGAACCAGCAAAACTATCACGTCCTTCAGAACTGGCAAGGGGCCAGGTGAGGATGGGTTGCCACCTAAGTACTGCACAGCCCACCAAGACCACGTAGGTCCAATCTAACAGGCAACATTTCAGCAAATAGAGCAAAATAAACTTCTGCAATCCATCTCATTAAAATATCAGTGCTTGGATGGGCAGAGACCCTCAGACGAGCAATGAGGTGCCAAGGATAATGGACACAACGCAAGAATTCAAGTGGACTAATCACTGCAAGAATAATCATCCAATTTTATAACCCAGTCTGTATTTGAGCAGTGTTGAAGTACAAGAGAAGGCTTTAATACAGCATTAACTGCAAGAAAGTAAATGTAAGTGTAAATGTAAAATAATGTCTTCTTTGGCAGAGGAAGTAGGGGATCTGTTCCACATCATGGAAGAGTTACTGGTTACTAAAATGGCTTTTTTTGTGTGGAAAGTGAAAGAACTTTTCAAAACTTCTGAGGGATATACA